>CAUYQG010133009.1:0-20317 GCA_963574415.1 Tarsius wallacei
ACAAAACCTTTTATTTTAAACCACAAGTAGTCAGCAGGTGGCCACAACTATCCATGTTCCATTAAAATCACATAAAACCTAGGTACAAAAGCACCACTGATTATTGCTCTAGAAAAACTGCATGAAAAATTCAAATATGCACAGTAAAAACACCACAGTATGCACAGGACTAAAATTTTAAACCAGGTGTATGGAATACTGGATCAAGTTTACACACAGCTTCCAATATTAAATTGATATTTATTTTACTTGAGGATGATGGAAATTTCCAAAAAGCCTGACTATGAGAGGGTAAAATGTCCATCCTTACATATTTTTGTATGCCAACTAGCAGAGTCCTAAAAAAATTAGCATTTACAAAATACTTGGTAAAAATAGCTTTTAAAAGTTGTCCCAAGAGATATATAAAATCAACCCCATTTTTTCATGACAATTCATTCTCCCTCAATATCTACAGATTCAGTTTTCTGTGCCTTCCTTTCCAGCTTCCAGTTTTTCCTCCTTCTTCCCTTTAGCAGCTCGGTTAATCTTTGCTTCGGGTTCTTTCTTAGCAGATGTTTTTCGTGGTTTAGGTTCAGGTTTTGATGGGGCAGGTTTCGCCAACAATCTGGCAGACCGTCTTGTGGGCTCCTGTTTAGTTACTTTGGATCCATCTTTGCCCTCTGGATTCTCTGGCGACTTTCTCTTTGGCATAACGACCGAGTCGGTGCGGCGAGCAGTCAAGCGCTGGCTGGAACTGCAGGCCCCGCCGCCGCCGCTCACGCGCGGGCCCCCTAAATTAAGGATCTTGAGATGAGGAGGTTATCGTGGATTACTGAGGTGGGCCAGTGATACCACAAGGGTCCTTGGAGGAAGGAGACAGAAGGGTCAGAGAAGAAGCTGACTTTGATAGCAGAAGTAAGAGTGCTCATGCAGCAAGGCATGCAGGTGGCCCCTGGAAAATGGAAAAAGGAACACGTTCTTCCCTAAGTTTCCAGACAGAACTCAGTCCTATTGACACCTTGATTTTGGCCTGGTCAGATCTATTTTGGACTTCTGACCTCTGGAACTCTAAGACACATTTGACAGTAGGATATAAGCCACAGCCATGTGACTGTAGATGCCCCTTCCCACTTTAAGGATATATATACTCTTTCATTCCTGGTTTGCTAAATTTTTATCATAAATAGATGTGTTTCATCCAATGCTTCAAAAGTTTTTGTTTCTTACATTTTTTAAGAATTGCTTTAGAACTATGAATATAAATTGTAAATATAAAAGATGAAAAGATTTTAGTAACTACAGTCTTAAGAAAAAGTCACTTGGAAATATTGAGAACTATTTAGTTTCCAATATATTCAAAAGTTATTTTCAAGAATATTTTCAAATTGTTGAAAATAAAACGTTCAGTAGGTAAACGGAATGCACAGTAGATACAAATGAAGAACAAATGAGTGAACTAGAAGGTTGTATTGAGTAGCAGCCCCAGAAAGCATCAGAAAGGGATAAAGAAACAGAAAATAGGAAAAGACACGGAGGCTAGAAGTAGTAGTGACAACTGTCATTAAACCAGAGTCCCAAAGGGAGAGAAAAAATGGAGGGGAGGGAATAACTTGTACAAATAATGACTGAATTTCCTAATTTTAAAGAAAGATAAAAGACTTCCGATTGAAAGGGCTGAACAGTATAGATAAAAAATACCTAACTGTAGAAAGACTATAGTGCAAGTTAAGGAGGTCAGAGACAAAGGAAAGTTCCACCACCTTCCAGGGAGAAGTTGAGGTTCACCTCCAAAGCAACAGGAATGGGCTGACGATGGCAATCTCAAAAGCAGCACTGGGTTCAAGAAGAAAATGGGTTAGTGTTCACAGCGTGTTGCCTCAAAGAGCGGAAAGAGATTCAGTGTCACAATGCAAAATACTGGAAATAAAGCAGAGTTGTATTGTTTAACGAGGCATAGATGGAAAAAATGTTTATGGTTAGCACTTCAGAGAAGGAAGTTAGTGCATGCTAAGGCACTTTGTAGCTGCTGGTAAATTTAAGAAGATGAAAGAGATTAGGAATCCATTTCCAGAACTGTGAGCTACAACCCCCTTGTTTCTGCTGCCATCCGCAAGAGAAAAATAGATGCTTCAAGTATCACATCCCTCCCTGGGGTGAATCTTAAAACTGCTGTCACAAATCCTAGTGTGCATGCCCCGTTGCAAAGCGACTTCCCCACTTCTTCCATAGGTCACCCTGGTCTGGTCTTGGGACTGGCTTTGACCAGACATGGAACACTGGCTTACAGATCTTAACATCACACATCAAGGACAGTGGCCTTGACTGCATCCTGGAGCTGTGGCATCTGCCTAGGACTGACCCCCTTCTGGGCTTTCTATCAAATGAGAAAACTTGATGTGTTTGGCTAAGGCTCTGTTCTTCAGTGTCTGTTATTTGAAGCTGAAAGTACAGGAAATCCCCCTACATAAGAAACTTCAAGGTGCAAACTTTCAAAGATGCGAATGTGGCGGCTTTTGGAAATGAAAGTTCCTTTCCTTCCACCAACTCTCATCTCCCATGACAGGTGACCAGACTTATGCTCGATGATAACGGGCCCATGGCCCTTCCCTGGTAGCACCACCCTTTTGAGACGCTGGCCACGGAACCTGGGGGCTTCCCTCTCAACCACCTGTGCAAGCATGTGGCACAGACTATGTTAGGTTCTCTCTTCTGGGAGGGGACAGAGGGACTGAGAGCTTTGAAGCCAAGTCCCCCAAGGGCAGCGGCCCAAAAGTGACATGCAAGGGTTTTCCTTCCCCGAGATCCCTGAAGCTGCCCCTGTTCCTATTCCGAAAGTCCAGCTCTGATCCTGAGCATAACCTAGTGGGCACTTCCTTTTTGCGCTTAGCTTCCAAGGAACACGAGTGCCTTTCTTTACGTTTTCACGGGGTGGATTATGGGCCTGTGGACCCTAAAGGGGACATAGGGTACTTGGAGTTGTTTGGCTGGGCGGACAGACAGGTGGTGAAATTCTGTTCATCTTCTGAGCTGTGACGGGGCCGTTTATAGTGGCCCAAGTCCTGTAAAGGGAACCCCCAGGATCTAGCCCCCTGCTGTGTGACCTCCTGCAGAGGATAGAAGCTGTCTGCAATTGACCAACCGGGTGGGTGATTTTGGATGCGTGAGCTCATTGTAAGCTTGTTGAAGATGAGAAAAGAACACCAGTTCCTGGAGCCTATGCCCAGGCATTCCACATCAGCAGAGCCCAAGAACCCACATTCTTCCTAAGTACCTCATGTGGCTTTGGTGTGTGGGTGTTCACTGGAACACATTCTGAGAAATGTTGTGGGTGCCAGCCCAGCGGGTGACCACAGAACTGAGATTTGTACCCAAGACCTTTGTCTGGCAACCCTTTTGTTGGCCTTGGAATACAATCCAGAGTGATGAAGAAAGGGAGGGGGACGTCAGTAGTCAGTGCAGACTAGCCAAGCTTTACATGTTGCCCAGCA
The DNA here is from genome assembly GCA_963574415.1 of Tarsius wallacei. Classification (NCBI taxonomy): domain Eukaryota; kingdom Metazoa; phylum Chordata; class Mammalia; order Primates; family Tarsiidae; genus Tarsius; species Tarsius wallacei. The sequence goes on from CAUYQG010133009.1 coordinate 3,471, forward strand.
CCCTTTTCTCTGCTGCGGGTTCTTCCTGATTTCTGAGGGCAGCTGGAAATCCTGCCAAGAGTGGGAATAGGACTGGACGCAGCAGGAGGGATGGTGTGCCTTCTCGTCACTCCCTTGTGGATGAAAAACCCTGGATTCTGCCGAGTACTGAAGATGGCTTATTCTGAGCCAAAAGTGAGTGACCTTAGGCCCATGACACCTGTCCCCAAGAAGTCCTGAGAACATGTGCCCGCTATGATGGAATTGTAGCCTAGGAATTTGGCAAAGGAAAGAGAAAGGTCACGGTTTAGCCCTCAGCCTGTCTGCAGCCCCTGGCCTCGGTGTCTGCTGTGTTCTTGCCGATAGGATGACACACAGCAGGTAGAAATGCGTGCTTGGCCTCTGACACATTTTTAGCAATGTGACAGGTCACAGGCTCTTCTGTGCCTGTGGGCAGGTTCAGATTACACATGGCTGCTTTTTCATTCACTAAGTAGATATTTTAAATTTCTCTTTTGAAATATTTAGTCCCTTCAGTGATCCTTCTAATGAATGTGAACTGAAGGCCAACAAGCCCCTTCCTAATTAGGTGACTTTGGGCGCTGAGCCAGTACTGTCCGTGTAATGGCTTCCTTTGACAGCAGTCTCTCCTCCAGTTTCGAGGAGAAACAAATGCTAAAGACAATTTCTTTTAGAAATAAAACATAAGGCTGGGCGCGGTGGCTCATGCCTGTCATCTTAGTACTTTGGGCAGTGGAGGCAAGAGGATTAGTTGAGCCGGCAGATTCGAGACCAACCTGGGCAAGACGGTGAGATCTCGTCTCTATAATAAATCAAAAAAATTTGCTAACCATGGTGGCACGTGCCTGTAGTTCCAGCTACTTGAAAGGCTGCGGTGGAAGAATCGCCTGAGCCTAGCCTATTGAGGCTGCGGTGGCCGTGAGCGTGCCGCTGCCCTTCAGCCTGGGTGACAGAGGGAGACTTCAAGTAAAAAAAAAAAAAAGTAGACCCAGCCTCTCAGCCTTCAAGGCCACACTCGCCTATCGAGTGCCGGCCCCTTTCTGTCTGTGGAAGGTGGATCATAAACTTTGCTTCCTTCTCCTTTGCAATTCTTGGTATTATTCCTGGGCACCGGATAGATGGTTCATGCATGTCAGAAAATGATATGAGTGTGTCAAAGATGGTATGTGGAAGGCTTGTGAAGAGGAATCCTGTGGACAATCAAGTTTACAAAATTTAGTTATTTCTATGAACTTACCGTTAATATCAATTACACTAATGCCAGGCCAAAGTGCTACTGAGACCAGAACACAAGCTTCTTAATTAACAATCTCCGAAAGAATGTTCTCCTACAAACAGAAGGGGGGAGGAAGAGACTGTTAGGGTATGGACAGGGTGAGGGTGGATGGATGGAGAGGTGGAGAGACGAGGGGGGGACGCAGCACCGGCAACCCAGAGACCCGAGTAAATGCAAAGAATCACAACACAGGGGAGAGAAGAAAAGATTTATTTAAGAAAACTTCACCCACCACAGACAGGGAGCTGGCCTGCTCTCTAGGTGAGTGTGGTGTTGTAGCCCCCCAAAGTCCTGGCTTAAATCCTTTTCTTTGGAGATGTTGCAATCAGGTAGACGTGACTGCTGTGACTTCCTTCTTGATCACCTGTGGATGTCTTGGAGATCTTGTGACACAGAGACCCACTAATGTCCGCCCACATTATCATAGCCCCTAGAGAAGGGCGTGACAAGCATTCGAATGCTGCTGCACCTTCCCAAACAATATTCCTTAGAGCTAATGGAGGGTGCACCTCCCCTTATCTCCTAGGCATTCCCAGTGGGTGGCTTCGGGGCATCCTTGGCTTCCCTGTAGATAGTGCCCAGTTTACTGGAAGATAGAATCCCCACCTGCTCCCCCTCTGAGCGGTCATAACTTCTGTAATTACTAGTTTTATGACTTCTACAATCCTTGCCCAATGCATGATGTCTTAGGCCTTGTAAATTCCCTTTACTCTAGGCAAGCTTGATTGCCACTATGAGATACCTCTGACACCTGGCACCAGGAAGTCTGTTTCTGAAAAGACAAAGTCAGCAAAGTTAATTTCACCTAAAGTGTGTATTTCTACTTCTCATCACTGTATTAAGGTTTAAGAACAAGATGAAAAATGGCTTCCCACTCTTGGTCTATCCTTTCAGAGACACATTGAGGTAGCCCTCCCCCCACTGTCTTTGTTACAAAAAGCAAGGTTTTTTTTTTACTTTCTAAAATCTTTGGACTATCACTTTGACTGAATAAATAACCTTTACAGTGACCTGTAATCCTGTGTTATAACATTATGCATTTAAAACATTTAGTACTTACACTCCAGGCTCTCGATTCAGTCTCTCTAGGATGGGGTAAGACCCCATGCCTTCCTCCTAAACTGCCTGCAAACCAGGTCAACGGTTTTTGTAGGCAACCTTCATTATAAAAGCCTAATAGGTATCTTAGTTACTCACAGCAGTTTGTGATCAGCTTTTCAGTGCTGTTAAAATCTCCTTTCAGGCTGGGCTCAGTGGCTCAGCCTGTAATCCCAGCACTTTGGGAGGCGGAGATGAGTGGATTGCCTGAGCCCGCAGGTTCGAGACCAGCTGGGGCAACTTGGTGAGACCTCATCTCTACAATAAATCAAAAAAATTAGCTGGGCGTGGTAGCGCGTGCCTGTAGTTCCAGCTGCTTGGAAGGCTAAGGTGGAAGGATTGCCAGAGCCCAGCAGGTTGATGCTGGGGAGGCTGTGAGCATGCCACTGCACTCCAGCCTGGGTGACCCAGTGAGACTTCAACTCAAAAAAAAAAAATCTCCTTCCAGGCACAAGGATTACTAATCCAACGTAGGCTGCATAATGAAATGACTTTCTCTTCGAAGTATTGCCAACTATTTTTGCTAAACTTGAAGGTCGTCTTTCCCAAACTTCAAAGGCAGATGCCCAGGACACCCTCTGCCTGCTCCTCTCTTCAAAAGCAGAGCGATGTCACTCTCCCTGCTCTCTGAGGCGGAGGTTACCTGGGATCTGGCCTTCAACTTACCAGTCATTGTGGAGGTGTATCAGGCCTATTATAAAAAACAAAAAGGACAGCTTTCTTTCGCCCCTGTCACTTGATTTAAAGTATCTTGTTACATAATTACATGTCCCCAAACTAATGTTTTCAATTTTTTTCTTCAGATTTTGTCAAAGTAGCTGTATTACCTTGTTAAAGTCTATTAACAAACAAACCCCTTATAACTGTCTATAAAGTCTTATCACAAAACCTAAAAAAACTTAAAAGACAAGCTGGGGGAACAGCCACATATGGACTCAGGAATTCACTGGTGCAACAGTAAAAACTGCCTGGGCTTCTGTAGTGGATGTCAAGCCAGATATTAAAACCTCAATATGTAGTAACAGAGGCTGTAATGGCCTTTCTTACAGTAGTGATGACTCTGGCAGTCTCTGCTTAGTGCTTTGTATACAGATATTAAGGATACTCTAACAACCCCACTGGTCCCTCTCATCCCCTCTTGCTCTAGACAGGTAGGCACAGCTCTACGCCCCTGAAAGGGCATAACATAGATTTAATACACCCCATGAATAGCCATTTTAACACTGCCTAAATGGCATGTTTTTCTAGCAGTTCACTTAACTTACCCTCTAATCACTAGCCAAGGGCAGAACCCGGTTCTCAGAGGTGGCTATTGATAATTGCTCTACAACCCCCCAGCAGGTTTTGTACTAACTAGCTTTTCTATTTCAAGTACAAGACCCAAGTTGACCTAATCAGACCTTCATGACACAGACAGACACCACCACCATGGCAGCAATCATGTGACTAACCCACCCATCTGTCTGCCGTCCTTCACCGGACGTCAGTACCTGCGCTTACCTGCCCCTTCGTGATGATGTGGAGCAGACCACCACCCAACCCCCTTGATGACCTGCCCCCATCAGAGGGAATGATTAAAAGGATTCAACCATGAGCAGCCAGTCTCCATTGCCTTCCTAGACTCTGGTGTGACCGTGTGCTGTTTGAACTATGGCTGTCACCATGTTTCCTGGCTTTGGCCCCTTTCCCTCCCTTGGGGAGGTGAATCTCCTCTCTCTCTCTCTCTCTAATCTATTTGTTAAATAAATTATGTTTTTCAATCTAACTTATGTGCAATGCTTTGTGTCTTTCACACAGTGCCAGATCACACATCAGGCACCCGCACCCCCGGTGGGTCTGGCCTGACGTTCTGGAGGCCCTGCAGGGAGCGTGATCCAACAGTGACCACACATGACGGTGTTGCCTGAAGGGTTTCCCATGATGGGGCTTTCGGAGCTAAAACAGGGAGAGTCCTGGGCAAAAGGGGCCAGTCATTCCCCAGACACCCGGGGACCTGCTATGGGGGAAACCCTGAGTAAGACAGGTGTGTCTGAACCAAGCTCCAGCTTCCACTCAGGTGGTGAACACTCACATCCGAGTGATCCCAGGTGGGATGAGTGATGGGAAGAAGAGCCAGCTAGGCGTCCAGAAAAGACCCCCTGACAGCGGCCTTACACCTGCACAACAGGAGCACGAGAGTTGGCAGGCACTAGGTCACCCAGGGCCCGGGAGCTGGGGTGCCGGGGCCCACGAGGCTTGGCCCGGGTCTGGGATTTATTTAGTCACACCAGGAAACCCCTGGGGAGTGTCAAGCAGGAGGGTGGCCTGCTGCAGCTCTCTTTCATATGCAGTGGTGACTGGTTTGCCTCTCATGTGGCCTTATTGCATGGCTAAGGGTGACACTGTCAAAATATATTTGGCCTTCCTTCCTATTCCCTGGCACGCAACCCCTAAAGTCTTTGGACTTTCCACAGCAAGCTAATGTCGACTGACAGCTTCAGGGTGGGTCTGGTCACCGCAAAGACAAAGGCAAGATTAAGGGTTTGAGACTTTCAGTCCCTCCCCCGCGTCTGGGGAGGAGAGAGGACCTGGAGGTTGAGTTGATCACCAGTGGCCAGTGGTTGAGTCAATCGTGGAATGAGGCTGCCACAAAGCTTCAAAAAGACAGGGTTTGCGGAGCCTCTGGACAGCTGAGCACATGGAGGACCCTGAAGGGGGGCACCGGGGAGGGTGTGGACGCTCCTCCCTTTCCCCCAGACGTCGCCCTGCACATCTCTTCACCTGTGTCCTTTGTAATATACTTTATAAGCGGGTACTTATAGGCAGTTCCTTGGGTTCTGTGAGCCACTCCAGAAAATTAATCAAACCCAAAGAGGGAGCCATAGGAACCTCAGCTGGAAGCAGGTCAGTTAGAACTTCCAGAGGCGGATCTGGCAACTGGTGTCTGAAGGGAATGAGGACAGTCTTGGGGGCTGAGCCCTCACCCTGTGGGATCTGATGCCATCTGCGGGTAGAGAGCGTTGGGGTTGAATCAGAGGACGCCCTGCTGGCATCCCCTGCAGTCGATTGCTTGCTTGCTGTTGGGGAGAAATACCCACATGTTTTGGGGGTCATAGATGTCTTCTGTGTTGACTGTTGCTGTGTTAGCATAAGAGCAGAGGAGAACAGTTTGAGTTTTTCCCGAAACACTAAGACATGGGCAATTTTAGAACACACCACCTTTTCTGTGACAGCGACCCACAGAAAATGCATGCTCTTAAAAAGGAGTAATGGGGTCATTGCTACATGAACACAATGAAAAGTCTATGCTTAAGAAGAAGATAATCTTACCGTATCAACAAGGGTACCTGCATAATCAACGTTTGTGTACCTAACCCTGAATTGTACCCCACATCTTTATAATTTAAAAAAAGAAGATATCTGCAACTCTTGAGAAAGCGATTGTCGAGTGGTGTTCCTTGGATGGTTTGAGGAAAGCCCACTCAGAGGCAGGCTGCATTGAACTGCAGTGGCCAACACTGCCCTTCCGAGCTCCTGTGAAGGGTGCTTATGATGAAATCTTGCTCCTTTTGACCTCTTCTCCTGTGCTGCAATTCTGACAACAACCACAAGAGGGCTTGCTGCTCCTATTGTTTATAAGCAGGCTCCTTAAAGCTACACTTTTTTGCTTCACTTGCTGAGGGTTGGTAGGCAGTGGTGTTCTAAGTTAATGGTTAACCGCCCACTCTGGAGGGGAGGAGGAAGCCCGGGCAGCACTGGCCGATTTCCTTGGTGTAAATACTCCCCAGCATCAGATTTCAAGCCTTCATCTGTGTAGCAACAGGCTTACAGAATTCTTAAGAATTTAACCATGGGGGAACACAGGTCTGGCCAGACCAACTCCAGCCCCTCGCTGGTTGTAGGATACAGGGATGAGCTGGGACGGGAGAAGGAGATAACTGAATAGTTACAGGGTGCAGTCATAAGAGGAAACAGATAACTTAAGATGTGTTAGACTACATCCTGGCTTTTCTCATGAATAACTTACACTAGCAAATAAAATATTTTTAAAATAGCTAACAGGAAGCAGGAAAAACAGGAAGATAAGATATCCCCTTTCTTTTAATCCAATATTAAGGTACTTTGAGGAATAGTATATGTCCTTCCCAGGAATACATACTACTAAAATCCTTGAATCATATGCACTTAGTATCAGTTTCTAATAAAGTAAAACTTTAACTTGTCATAATTAGACTTATTTCAGTCTTTGTATTAGTGGTTCAGTAAGTAGGGGAATCCACACAAGACCTTCAGAGACTGGAATATCTGTTTATTTTGGTATATTAAACATATTTCTTATTTTGGTATAAATACAAAGCCTTCAGTATGCTTAGTGAAAAGGAACGTCTTTTAATTATTTGATTTTCTAATCATTTGAACTTGTAAAGTGGGTGCATGTGAAAATTAAAACAAAAATGAAATTATTTAAAAAATGAAAAGTAAGGGATGAATTTTTTTTTTTTTGAGTTGGAGTCTCACTCCATTGCCCAAGCTGGGGTGTAGTGATACACTCACAGCCATCCCAGCATTGACCCGCTGGGCTCCAGTGATCCTTCTGCCTCAACCTTCCAAGAAGGCAGAACTACAGGTGTGTGCTACCATATTTTTTCATATATTATAGAGATAAGGGCTTGCCAAGTTGCCCAAGATGGTCTTGAACCCGCGGGCTCAGGCAATTCCCTCACCTTGGCCTCCCAAAGTGCTGGGATTATAGGCGTGAGCCACTGCGCCCGGCAAGGGATGAATATTGAATCAAAAGTAAAAAGAAGTTACTAATTTCATCATTCACAAATCAACAGACTGAAGAGTGATGTCAGCAAGATTAAAGAATAGGACTTTTCAGCCCCAACCTCCCACAGACATTCCAATTTTGACAACTGCCAGTAGACAACAATACCTTTCTTGGAGCCTGGGAGTTCACTAAAGAGGCCTAAGAACCCCATGAGAGCAAAAAATCTGATAACAGACACATTGAATAGGGTAAGAAGAACAGTTTCATTTGGCCTGTATTAACCCTCCCCCAAAGGCACAGTTCAATGACAAGAAAGCCCCTCTGAGACTATAATTTCTCCTGCAGGAAAAGAGAGTGTAGTGAGTGCCTGGTTTCCCTACCCATGTGAGGTGCTTTCCAAGAGGCCCACTGCCTTCTCACCCTACCCAAATGCTGAGTAATTGGTACAGCTGGGTAGTGAGGCACTGGGAAAAGGGATGGAGGCTCACAACAACAGGGGCAAGAAATTCTGCAAAGGGCTACAGTCTCTACTAACTGCCTTGCAAACTCCATGGAGATGCCCACATAAATCTCATAGACTGCGTCACCTGTGGACCCCCAGAACTCTGCACATGTCCCATAACCAGAGCTACCCATGCGCTCCTGCAGCCAGTGTGCACAAGCCTGTACAGATCATGCACAAACTCATGCAGACAGCCTGCAGGGTTAAAAGGTACTTAACCTTGAACGCTTCAGACCACTGTTTTGGGGAAAATAAACCGGAGGCTCTCAGCACGTCCTGGCTTTGTAGGAGTCAGAGAAGGCATCCAATCCTAACACTTCTTCCTCTCCGGAGAGGAAACAAGAGGAGTGGACTTGTTGGATCCATAGAAAAGGTCTGGGAGATTCCCAGAATCCCTAGCCATGTTGACTGGTGATGGTATTTCTTTTTCAAAGCCAGTCAGGAAAGAGTGAAGGAGATGTCTCCTTCTTTAAATGTGAACATAACAATGCAAGACTTCAAGATATACAAAAGTCAGGGAACCATAACTACCAAAGAAACACAATAATTTTTCAGTAACTGACCCCAAGGGAATGGAGAGCTGCAAATTGCCTGACAAAGAATTTAAGATAACTGTCTTTAAAAAGGTGAGCAAGAGAACAAAAACAGAGAACACAACATAAATCAGGAAAACAATACATGAACAGAACTAGAAGTTCAACAAAGAGACAGAAATCTTTAAAAAGAACCAAACATAGATTTTGGAATAAATAGTACAATGAATAAAATGAAAACAATGCAATAGAGAACTTAAACAGCAGACTCAATCAAGCAGAAGAAAGTATGTATGAACCTGAAGACAGGTCATTTACAATTATTCAAAGAGAAAAAATAAAACAAAATGAAAAGGAGTAAAGGAAGCCTACAAGATTAATTGGAGACCATAAAGTGAATGAATATATACATCATAGGATTCCCAAAAGTAAAAGAGAAAGAGCAGGAGGAATACAATTTATTTAAAGAAATATTGGATTAAAACTTCCCAAATTTTGGGAGGGATATGAACATCCAGGTTCACGAAGTTCAAAACTCTTCAAATAAGATCAACCAAAAGAAGATTACACTGTGACACACTGTAATCAAGTTTATCAAAAGTTAAAGACAAAGAGAGAATTTTGAAAATAGCAAGAGAACAGGGAATCTCCATGAGATTATGAGCAGATTTCTCAGCAAAAATCTTGCTGGCCAGCAGAGTGGATGGTATGTCCAAAGCCGTTGAAAGAAAAGTTGTCAACTAAGAAAAGTATACATGGCAAAGCTGTCCTTAATAAGTGAAAAAGAGGCTGGGAACAGTGGCTCATACTTGTAATCCCAGCACTTTGGAGGCCGAGGCGAGAGTATTGCTTGAGCCCAAGAATTTGTGATCAGCCTAGGCAACATAGAGAGACCTCCTCTCTACACAAAGTCAAATGAATTAGCCAGGCGTGGTGGTGCATGTCTGCAGTCCCAGTTACTTAAGAAGCTGAGGTGGAAGGACCGCCAGGACCTGGGAGATTAAGGCTGCCATGGGCTGTAATTGTGTCATTGCACTCCAGCCTGAGTGGCAGAGTGAGACCCCCTGACTCAAAGAAAAGTAAAGAAGACATAAAGACTTTTCTAGACAAACAAAAGCTAAGGGAGTTCATCACCACTAGACCTGCCTTATAAGAAATGCTAAAGGAAGTTTTTCAAGTTGAAGCAAAGGGATACTAATTAGTAACATGAAAACATATGAACGTATAAAAATCATTGGTAAAGATAAGTATAAAGTCAAGTTTAGAATACTCGAATTACTCGGATGGTGGCACATAAGTCACTTTTAGCTATCATATAAAAGGTAAAAGACAAAAGTAGTAAAATAATTACAGCTACAGTGACTTGTTAATGGATATACAATATGAAGAGATGTAAACTATGACATCAATACATAAAATGTTGGAGTGGAAAGAAGTAAAATGTAGAGTTTTTGGTTTTTTTTTCTGAGTTGGAGTCTCTCTCTGTCACCCAGGCTGGAGAGCAGTGGCACACTCCCGGCCACCGTAGCCTCAACCTCCTGGGCTCCTGCAATCCTTCCGCCTCAGCCTTCCGAGTAGCTGGAACTACAGGTGTGCGCTACCATACCCGGCTAGTTTTTTATTTGTTGTAGAGACGAGGTCTCACCAAGTTGCCCGGGCTGATCTTGAACCCGCGATCTCAGGTAATCCACTTGCCTCTCCCTCCCAAAGTGCTGGGATTACAGGCTGAGCCACCGAGCCCAGCCAAAATGTAGAGTTTTTGTACTGAAGCTAAGTTGTTATCAGTTTAAGTAGATTGCTATAACTAGATCTTATGAAGCTTCATGATAACAATGTTGAAAACACCTCTGGTAGACACAGAAAAGAGAGAGCGAAAGGAATTACAACATCCTACTACAAAACGATTATCAAATCACAAAGGAAGACAACAAGAGAAGAAAAAAGGCACTACAGCAGTCACTAAAACACTCAAAAAATGAAAGTAGTAAGTCTGCATCTATCAATAATTAAATGTAGATGAATTAATTTCTAATAAACACGTTAGAGTAATTGAGTGGATAAAAAACAAAATCCATCAATATGCTGCCTCCCCTTATAGGCACACACTGAGACTGAAAGTAAAAGAATGGAAAAAGTTGTTTTATTTCTGTTTTTGTTTTTTTTTGAGTCGGAGTCTCACTCTGCCGCCCAGGTTGGATGGCGTGCAGGTGCCCGCTCATGGCCACTGCAGTATGGACCCTCTGAGCTCAGGTGATCCTTCCACCTCAGCCTTCTGAGTAGCTGGAATTACAGGTGCACGCCACCATTCCCAGCTAGGTTTTTTCACTTATTGTAGAGACGAGGTCTTGCCAAGTTGCCCAGGCTGGTCTCGAACTCCTGAGCTCAAGCAATCCTCTTGCCTCTGCCGCCCAAAGTGCTGGGATTACAGGCCTGAGCCACCGTGCCCAGCAAGATATTTTATGTAAATAGTAAACAAAAGAGGGCAGAGGTGGCTATACTAATAGCAGACAAACTAGACTTTAAGTCAGAAACTGCCACAAGACACAAAGACACAAAGGATGTCATACAATAAGGGATCACGTCATCAAGAAGCCATAACAGTTGTAAATATATATTCACCCCACATCAGCATGCCTACATATATTGCAAATATTAACAGAACTGAAGGGAGAAGTAGACAGCAAAACAACCACAGGAAGGGACTTAAGTGTCCCACTTTCAACAATGGCTAGATCATCTGGAGAGAAAATCAATAAGGAAACAGAGAACTTGAATAACACCATAGAACAGGTGGGCCTATCAGGCATACAGGACTTTCTCTCCAACAGCAGCAGAATACACATGATTCTCAAGTGTACACAGCACATTCCCCAGGATAGATCATATTTGGGGCCACAAAATAACAGATTACTTTTATTAACAGATTTGAGAACATTGAAATCGTATCCAGTATCTTTTTCAATCATGGTGGTATGAAACTAGAAATCAATAGCAGGAAGAAAATCAGAAACTTCACAAGTGTGGAAATTAAACAACATACCCCGACACAACCATTGAATCAAGGTAGGAATCGAAAGGCAAATAAAAAAGTTTCTTGAGGTAAATGAAAATGGTTGCACAACAGACCAAAACTTGTGAGATGAAGCAAAGATAGTTCTCAGAGGGGAGTTAAAGTGACAAATGCCTATGTTAGGGAAAAGGAAAATCTCAAATAAACACCCTAACTTTACACCTCTAGAAAAACAAGAATAAACCAAGCCCTAAATTAGCAGAAAAACTGAAATAAATAATAAAGATCAGAGCAAATACACAAGAAATAAAGACTAGAGACATAATAGAAAATATCGAAATGAAGTTTTTATGAAAATTAAATTGACAAACATTTAGCTAGACTAACCAACTAAAAAGAAAAAAATTCAGATAAATAAAATTATAAATGAAATGAGACATTATAACCAGCACCACAGAAATACAAAGGATCATAAAAGACTACTATGAATAATTCTGTGCCAACAAATTGAGTAGCCCACATGAAGTGCATAAATTCCTAGGAACACACAACCTATCAAGACTAAATGATGAAGAAACAGAAAATCTGAACAGACAAGAAATGAGTAAGGAGACTGAATCAGTAATAAAAAAACTCCCAAGAAAGAAAAGCCCAGGACTATATGGCTTTGCTGGTGAATTCTACCAAACATTTAAAGAAGAATTAATATTGATCCTTCTTAAGTTCTTACCAAAAATTGAAGAGGAGGGAACATTTTCAAGTCCATTTTAAAAGGCCAGCATTAAAGCCGGGCTCGGTGGCTCAGCCTGTAATCCCGTGCCTTTGGGAGACTGAGGTGAGTAGATTGCCTGAGCCTGCGGGTTCGAGACCCGCCTGGGCAAGCGAGACCTCATCTCTACAATAAATCAAAAAATCAGCCGGGCGTGGTAGCGCGTGCCTGTAATTCCAGCTACTTGGAAGGCTGAGGCGGAAGGATCGCTGGAGCCCAGCAGGTCGAGGCTGCGGTGGCCGGGAGCGGCCACTGCGCTCCAGTATGGGCGACAGATTTTGACTTCAACTAAAAAAAAAAAAAAAAAAAAAAAAAAGAATGCTAGTCCCCTATCTTCTCAGTTTGCTTTTTCCTTGCAAATTTATCGGCCGTCATGTGGCAAGTAGTACAGGCTCGGATTTGTTAATAATAGGTCAACTCAGATTCAAGGGCAGGGAACTACATGAGGATGTTCACACTGAGAGACATACATTTGTAAGGACCTATCTCTGTAAACCAGTTACCACACAGGATCATATGTACCAGTCAGAATAGGCCAGATTATGCTGCAGTAACAAACCAGCTCAAAATCTCAGAGCCTCAAAACACAGAAGTTTACTTATTGCTCATTCTGCTGATCTGAAGCGGGTCAGTGAGGGGTTCTGACCCCTGTAGTCACTCCATCTCTTGATGCCACTGTCTCAACAAGATGTCTCAGGGTTCAGCACAGTAGGGGGAACAGCAGAATCAGAGAGATTTGCACAGGCAGTGAAATGCTGTGGCCCAGAAGTGACATGTCACCTCCACCCAGTATGCATAGTCCTGGCCAACTGCAAAGAGTGGAGAAGTGTAATTCTCTCTTGTACTTGGAATATAAGGAGAGACAGATATGGCTGAAAATTAGAGGTTTCAGTCACTCTAGGATGCACCCGTGGATCATTCCTATTGGATATTCTTGGGGTGTGTCACAATTAGGTAGATCTTTAGGTAATTAATCATGTTAATGGACCCGGCAGGGTGGCTCATGCCTATAATCCCAGAAATTTGAAAGTCTGAGGCATAAGATTGCCTGAGCCCACGGGTTCAAGACCAGCCTGGGCAACTTGGTGAGAACTCATCTCTACAATAAATCAAAAAATTAGCTGGGCATGGTGGCATGTAGTTCTAGCTACTTGGAAGGCTGAGGCGGAAGGATCGCCTGAGCCCAGCAGATAAAGGTTGCGTCCATGAGAGTGCCACTGCCCTCCAGTCAGGGCGACAGAGTGAGACTCCAAGTCAAAAAAAGAAAATCATGTTAATGGATGTTTGTAAACAGCCATTTTACTCTATGCAAGGAAATCTCTGAGTAGGAGACATTTGAGTAGAGTCTTCAGGATGAGTAAGAATTTGAAAGGAAGGGAAAGGGATGATGAAAAGCACATTCCAAGTGGTAGAACGACATAAGCACAGGCCGAGAGACATGAAAGAGCCCACTGTTTCCAGGAGCCATGAATCTAGTTTGGTGGGCATGTGGAGGGAGGGGAGCTAGAAAGGCAAGTTGGGGCTGGGCACGGTGGCTCAGGCTATAATCCCGGCACTTTGAGAGGCCGAAGCGAGAGGATTGCCTGAGCCAGGGGGTTCAAGACCAGCCTGGGCAACTGGGTGTGACCTTGTCTCTACAATAAATCACAAAAACTAGCCGGGCATGGTGGCATGTGTCTGTAGTTCCAGCTACTTGGAAGGTTGAGGCGGAAGGATCACCTAAACCCAGCAGATCGAGGCTGCGGCGGCCATGAGCGTGCCACTGCATTTCAGCCTTGGCAACAAGAATGAGACTCCAACTTAAAAAAAAAAGGCAAGTTGGAACAGGCATGGAAATAGTAATTAATAACTAACATTTATTGAAAATCTTGTCTGGGTGAAGTGGCTCATGCCTGTAATCCCAGCACTTTGAGAGGCCTAGGTGGGAGGATCGCTTGAGCCCATGAGTTTGAGACCAGTTTGGGATACACAGCGAGACCTCGTTTCTACAAAAAAATTAAAAATTAGCAAGGCAGCCGGGCTCGGTTGGGAGGCTGAGGTGAGTGGATTGCCTGAGCCCGCGGGTTCGAGATCCGCCTGGGCAACTTGGCGAGACCTCATCTCTACAATAAATCAAAAAATTAGCCGGGTGTGGTAGCGCGGGCCTGTAGTTCCAGCTCCTTGGAAGGCTGAGGCAGAAGGATTGCCAGAGCCCAGCAGGTCGAGGCTGTGGTGGCCGGGAGCGGCCACTGCACTCCAGTCTGGGCAACAGAGTAAGACTCCAACTCAAAAAAAAAAAAAAATTAGCAAGGCGTGGTGGTGTGTGCCTGTGGTTCCAGCTACCCAGGAGACTGAGGTGGGAGGATTGCCTGAGCCCAGGCTGTGGTGCTCCCTGATTGTGGCACTGTACCTCCAGCCTGGGTGACAGAATGAGACCCCGGCTCAAAAAAAGAAAAGAAATGAAAATCTCGCAACATGCCAGGTACAATTCTAAGCACTTCACATGCTTTGCCACAGTGATGGCGGTCTCCTGGATCTCTTCCTTCTGCTGTCCTGGAGTGAGGCTCTCTGTTTTACTTTACCTGGTGCCCAGGAAGTTGAACTCTGTGAACTACATCACCATGATCTGTTGCTCTCTGGCTTGCAGATGGATTTATCCAATGGGGCCCCCCAACAGGAGATTAGAGTGAGGGAGGCCAGCGTATTTTTTCCACTGCCGTCCTCCCTGGAGGATTACCTTGGCTGGCTGCTTCTCTCAGCCTCTCTCACAGTTTTTCCTTTCCAGATTTGGGCAACCATTCCTCCGCTTGTCCCTTCAGCCATAGGAGTATTAGCAGTCCTGCTGTTGCTAGACCTGTGGTGTTGTATTATCCTTTGCAAGGTTTCCTTACACTCTTCCCCTTTATTTTTATTTTTTGAGTTGGCTCAAAAAATATTGCCCAGACTGGAGTGCAGTGGCACGCTCACAGCCACCCCAGCGCCCACCTGCTGGGCTCCAGCGATCCTTCCGCCTCAGCCTTCCATGTAGCCGGAACTACAGGGGCGCGCTACCACGCCTGGCTAATTTTTAAATTTATTGTAGAGATGAGGTCTCACCAAGTTGCCCGGGCTGGTCTAGAACTTGCAGGCTCAGGCAATCCACTCTCCTCGGCCTCCCAAAGTGCTGGGATTACAGGCTGAGCCACCGAGCCCAGCCCGCCCTTCCCCTTTATACAGTTCCCTTGTCAATTCATCAAATCCTAATTCAAGTTTCCTGAAAGAACCTGACTGATACACGTACCCACCCAGCCAAGCAGGTAGTAGTATTATTCCCATTTTATGAATGAGGAAACGGGGGTTACAAAGAGTCTGAGTTGCTCAAGGCCACATGGCTACTAGCAGGCTGAGTAAAGACTCAATCCAGAGAGGCTTCTATAGAGCATTCGCGGGCTTCAGAGGCCTTGAATGCCAGACTATGCAGGTGTGTTCCTATCACCTACAGAGGGTGCTACACTCTTACCCTTTTCTCCTACTTTCATTAAATCCATACTGCGTGACATTGTTACTCCTACGCCTGTTGAGAAACCAACATGATTTCTCATCTGCAAAACAGGATAATTCTCCAAGTTCTGATGTCCTCACAGAGCAGAGACGAGGACTCAGAGAGATCTTAGCCATTGGAAGAGCTATTCTAGAGCTTGATGGAGCATGTGACCCAGGTCTAGCCAATCAGAGCGTCACATTCCCCTGGCCACAATGATTGGTTCAGAGTGGACATGTGACCCAATGAAAGCCAATGGGATTGTTTTCCTGGGACACGGGCATGCTTTTCTCTTTACCAGGCTTCAAGCTGGGAGAAGAGTAAGCCTGGATACGCCGGGGTCCACCATGTAGATAAAGGACCCCCAATCAAGGAAGCAGAACCAACAAATGGAAGGAGACTGAGTTCTGTGATATCATTTCACACCTTGAATCCACCGTATCTGGAATCCACCCAACCCTTTGGATGGTTCTTTCCCATGAGAATCCCATGTCGCTTACAACGGAAAGTCCTGATACAGTGGAAGACAGCTTGGCGTGGGAAGAATGAAGACTGCAGCAGCTGAGTCAACTTCTACTCATCCAGTAAGACCCAATCTAAAGGTTATCTTTGTTCAAACTTCCTTCTCCCACCTAGTTGCTCCCTCCCCACACCCTCTATTATAGTACCTTTCATATTGTACTGTAGGCTGGGCACGGTGGCTCACGCCTATAATCCCAGCACTTCGAGACCAGCCTGGGCAGCTTGGCAAGAACTCGTCTCTACAATAAATTTTTAAAAAAGTAGCTGGGAGCCGGGCTCGGTGGCTCAGCCTGTAATCCCAGCGCTTTGGGAGGCTGAGGTGAGTGGATGGCCTGTTCGAGACCCGCCTGGGCAACTTGGCGAGACCTCATCTCTACAATAAATCAAAAATCAGCCGGGCGTGGTAGCACGCGCCTGCAGTACTGGCTACTTGGAAGGCTGATGTGGAAGGATGGCTGGAGCCCAGCAGGTTGAGGCTGCGGTGGCCGGGAGTGGCCACTGCACTTCAGTCTGGGTGACAGAATGAGACTCCAACTCAAAACAGAAAAAAAAAGTACTAGATGCATTGCATCTTTCTTTTGTATTTTATTATGAGAAGTGTTTTAGCTGAAAGGCAGTTAGCTATTTAAAGAGTGGAATAGCAGACTGATACCTGGGTTAGTGCACCACACTGATTATAGCCCCGGATGCAGTCACTATGAACCAATGTGTTTGCAAAATGACAGAATAAACCAGCATCTGTCAAAAGCGGTGTCTGAGATATTCTGATTTCCAAGCCCCATGGGACACTAAGTCAGGTTGTTAGGATGTTCCAATACAAGCATCAGTCCCCCAGAAGCCAAAAATCACATCTGTGCAGTTCAGATAGCTGGAATGTTTTTCTCTATA
>CAUYQG010133013.1:0-51614 GCA_963574415.1 Tarsius wallacei
GAGTCTCACTCTGTCGCCCAGACTGGAGTGCAGTGGCCGCTCCCGGCCACCGCAGCCTCGACCTGCTGGGCTCCGGCGATCCTTCCGCCTCAGCCTTCCAAGTAGCTGGAACTATAGGCGTGCGCTACCACGCCCGTCTAATTTTTTGATTTATTGTAGAGATGAGGTCTCGCCAAGTTGCCCATGCGGGTCTTGAACCCACGGGCTCAGGCAATCCACTCACCACAGCCTGCCAAGGCGTGGGATTACAGGCTGAGCCACCAAGCCCGGCTAGAGGTGACTTTTTTACTTCAAGAGGAAGGGTCAGTGTGACACCCATAGTGTAACCCCACATTGTTCCAAAGTCAACTAAATTCACATACATATTTACATGAATATTTATATAGGTGAATATTTATATATGTGTGTGTATCAACATATAGTTTGTATGTATATGTATGAATGTATATATATATGCATATGTGTGTATTTGTGCACATATATACATATATATGTACGTATCACACACACGTATATATCTTCCTTCTCAGGAATGAATAGGAGTTATGAAGCGAAAGGAAACAAAACGAGAGGGCCAGGAGACTGAGGGCTCTTCTGAGATGGGGTGTGTCAGGGAAGCCTATCTGAGAAGCCGTCATTTGAGAGGAGTCTTGCAAAAACCTGGAGGAAGGGCACTCAACCAGGCTTCCTTGCAACTGCAGCATCCTGCAGCAGAATGAGGTAGGGCATTTGTGGAGTAGCAGGACGGCCCACGCTCCATGGCAAAGAGGCTGAAAGGTGAATGGAGAGGAGAAGGTGAGGGCTGAGCCGTGCCCAGGCTTCATACCTGAGGGACCAAGGGCGAGCAGCGTGGGCTACTTTCCAATCATGGAGGGTTTTGAGCACAGAAGAAATGTAACCTGACCTTCATTTTTAAAAGATCACTCTGACTGCTCAGTGGGGAATATCTTGTGAAGTAAGTTGAAGAAAATGAATAAATACCTTTCCCATTATTTCAGACTTAGGTCCAAATTAATTTGCACACACACACTACTCTTCTCAGTTTCAAGTACACCCACAATAATTTGCCAAAACAATCACGGTTATTAAAGAGCCATTTCCACCGAGAAGATTTTGACTCAGTGTAAGTAATATTCATGTAACAACTAAAGATCCCCAATGATGAGCTCCTGTTTCTAGAAGTGTCTGAAGAGATGACTCAATGTTAGGGCATCACAGCAGTAATTTCAACGCTAAAGGGATAGTAACCTTGGGTGTCTTCAAGATCCTGTACTGCTCTGAGAGTTGCAAAATCTCTGGATTCTTTGGCTTTCTATTCTATAAAGTAGATGGCACAGGAATCTCAGTTTAAGATAAGACATGGAGAGTATAATGGACATCCCTCTGGGGCTCAAGAACTCCTTTCTCCAGCTGCTGGGCATGGTGATGGAAGACGACTGTTGGCTGTTCAGCCTCTCCTAAAAGCATCCTTGACTGAGGAGACCTGCCTGGCCCAAGGTCAAGCCTCTTTCCGCGGCGTCCTGTGTCAGCCACTGGTTAGAATGAAGATGCGACCCCCTTGCCTCAACCGGGGACCTCGCTGAAGGGCCTGTCTGTGTCCAGAGTTCTCTGAGGTCAGCTGAGACTCCGTTGAGACTGCACAGCAACTGATTTCTCCCTCTGCCCAGTCCTGCCTCCTCCCCTTTCTCTCCTCCATGTTGGTCCCCACAGATCGCCTCACTTAACCTCCTGCACCATAAGCTCCATCTCTGCATCTGGATTCTGGGAGCTCAACTGGAGGACATCATCCTATAAGAAAATAAGGTGCCTTTGATGCCATTCATGCAACTTGAGCCCGGGACTCTTCTTGTGTCTGGAAGAGGCTCATCATCAAGTAAGGCTTCAGGGAGTGACAGGCCAGAGCAGTGTCTCACCCTGTTCAGAAACAGCAGCTCCTCTGGAAATCTCCAAACGTGCTCCATGGAGTGCTGACTGTGATGTGCACAGTGCTGGGCACTCAGTGGTAGTTCTGGAAATATATACTACACATTAAGAACATAAATTATAAGTCTTTACCCTGTGCTCCTCTGATTCAGAAGCACTGCTGCCAGTCAATAGCAAAACACTCCCAGGACCTAGTGATGATGATCTCCACTGTGTCTCTGTTGGAAGGCCATGTGAAAAGAACAAGTGATCCTACCACATGCTCCACAAACTGCAGAGGAAAACTAGGCCATCCAACATTGTCGACTGAGAAAACAGAGTAGCACTGTAAGAGAAATTCAGAAATCATTTAATGACGGAAAAGTATTTTTTCAAATATTTTGAGCACATACTGCAATTTACAACTTCACCCCAAAGAGTTTGATATCTTCCTCTGATATTTCATCTTAATATTTTTATGACTTTTCCCGAAGTGTTTTGAGAGCAAAATTCTTTTGCAGATCTCTTTCATATGTATCGGCTTGTTGGCATCAGAAAGTTCGATGATTAATTTAGTTGCAATACAGAAACTGCATGAAATATGATACGCACAGCACAGATGTCACTGGAACTGAGTTGACATTTTATTGTATTTCGGTCTAAATGTAGGGGGCAAACTTTGTGGACATTCATTTGAATATGGTACATGATTATGTATATGCAATTCTGTATATGCAAAAGACATCTAAAGATAGTGTCTTAAAAGATTAAGTGCTTCAGCCTATGCACAATCTGTTATTGGTCAAAGTCTGTTGGCTCCATGCTGCCCATGTCTGGGTGGCCACTCTCACCATCAGCGCTTTTGCAGGAAAGAGGTTGATTGAGTGGCCCAGGCTTGGGATTGAGTGGTCCCAACTGGGTTGAGATCCTGACCTTTCCCCTTCCCCTTTCCAGCTGCATGACCTCAAGCGAGTCATTCGGTTTTGATGGCTCAGTCTCCTCATCTGTAAAAGGAGGATGAAAGTACTAGCACCTAACTTATAGAGTTGTTTTGGTAAATTAATATACATCAAACACTTGGAGCATTGTCTGGTACATAATAATATTGCAGCAAGTAATTAGCTATTATTATTCAAATAAATGTTCTCCTTTTAAAAAAATAGTGCATTCAAGATATTTTGAAGCTGTTTGTGTTCTGTGTACCAATCTTGGTTTCTCTTTCCCATCTGAGAATGTCACCTCAATGACCATGAGAAGATCCATCTGTGTCCCATATGTGAGAACCCAGCCTCGTGTCAAGGTAAGGCAGACACCCACTCCCCACAGAAGTGTCTGTGGTTTGTCTGCCATTTCTACCTATGTGATCCCTTAATCTTAGTTCTGGGGAAATTATTTTACTTATCTTATTTCTCTCGTCTGTAAGATAGGTACAAAATACCTAACTATTTAGAGTTCAGTGCAGAACACTCACCGAATAGTTAGTGTCCACTGTGAAAGGATGTTGGAAATGAGAAGTAACCTCTGTTGTCATCCATGCTGTGGTGTTGCTTCCTTCGAAAGCTGCTCGCAGCGCTTGATGGAAGCTCAACTGTTGCATTTGCTCTTGGGTGTTGACAGGTCTTTCTTATCCACTGGATCCCAGTCACGCTGTAAACAAATCTTGCTTTGGAGTCTGCCAGACCTGCCTTAGACCGAGGCTCTGACAGAGTGGGTGAGCTAAGCAGCTGTTCTGTGGCATCTGATACACTAGCCCAAAGGACGGCCACGAACAGGAAAGTGGCGTCAAATAAGGTGGTACCTGATGGGGTCAGGTCCATGACCTGGGAATGGGTGGCCTCCTCTTTTTCCTTCTCATACTCAGGGATGGCGAGTTTTCTTATATCTGAAAAGCTAGAGGCTTGCCACATCACAGGTGCTTCATTCATGACTGCTAAATTTGAATTTGCGGTAAGTTATTTCCAAAGTCGGATCTAGGACCAATCACACGGTATCTGTCAACAGGAGCCATAGATCATGGTTTTCTTTGGCACGAGTAGTCTCCTCTGAGTAATCTATTCTGGTCCAAATGTCTTCATTCCATGAATAAAACAAACAAAAAAGAAGAGATTTGTTCATTTCAGTTCCCACGATATATTTAACTTACAGTGAAGTTTGAAAGAGTTTTCTGATTTCAGATATCTTCTTTCTCTGTTCTCTGAAATGGGTACAATAATAATCTAATTATTAGGATATAATGCAAAGTATTTTCTTAACATTTGGACTGTTACTTGCATTTTGTGCATTTCATGTGAATTGTATCACTCAAATTCAAATTTACAAAATATAAATTCAGAATTCAAATAAAAATAGGAAATAAATGATCTTGTAGAATTCAATATGCAGGTCCACAAAGAGATACTGATAAGGACTATGGCAGAAAAAGTCATAATAGCATCCAAAGGGCAGGCAAGAAGATGTGTAGTAACGGACTAATTATTCTTTTCATGTCCCCCCCCCCCAAATTATTACACTGTGAAAATTCTTCCTTGAAGTTTAGGTAGTAGCAAATGTGAGTCCTAATTTAGATCTTGGATACATTTATTATAGTGGCCCTTTTTTTTTTGGTGTTTCTACACAAAGTTGGGTGGATAAAGATGCCCAAGAATACTATACGTTCTAAGGCAATAAACTCGAATACACTGTAATATTACTTTCTACTTCTATTCGGGAAAGACACCTAAACACTAAACTACATTTTATTCAATCTTTATTATTATTATTTTTAATAATGTACATTCTCCACCACGTTCACGCCCCACTCACACTTTTCGGGTCCATCTTGCTGGATTTTGTGAAAATGAGGCCTTGGCACACAACAAAGCAGGAACTTTCTGGAAGGTTGTGCTCTGTCATTTTCTCTCTCAAGTCAAGTACTTTTCTGTGTTTCTTAAAGTTACAAAGCTACAACAATGTTTATATTCATATGAAGCATTTCAACAATTCATAGCCAATTTATCAATGACCACGCAGTGGCAGGCGCTGCAGTTTAAAAAAATATACCAGCCCACTGAGTGTTTATATAGGCTCTGAAAACCCTGCATCCTGACAGGGGGGTGGGAGCCACTGGAGTCATTAGAAAGGTATACGGGCGCGCCTGCTGGTGATGGTGGAGGGATGTTTGCATTATAGCCCAACACATCATTAAGGACACAATTGTTATTTAATGTGGCACAATCATCTTTCTACTCTTCACGAAATCCACTTAAGTAATTACCTTCTTAGCTCATTGGCTCTGTGAACAGCCTGGTTAGAAAGGGTTATATCTAAGAAATAGTAAAAAACCCCACTCACACAATTGTCCCCTTTAAGTTGATTTGTATTTATTAATATATTCAAAATGAAGATCTTTTTTCCTGCCCTGAGTGAGAAAACTCCAAGGTAAATAAACGCTCTGGAGCATTAGCAGGATTTAAAGAGAATAAGAACACATTAGCCAAAGTCTCTTCACTGTCAGCCATTCTTAAAAAACAGCTGATACCTGCATAATGCCTGGGCTCTTTGTAGTTTCAGTTTGACATCTGTTTTAGCCAATCAATTTTTCATTAAAGTCAAAATGCTGCATTAAAATTTGCCTTGGCTTTCTCTTTTTAAGACAAGAACAAATTCATGACGAAAATATTCCTTTACAAAACTCGATGCAATAGCTTACTAAGCTGTGTGGATCTTCATAAGTGGCATCGTTTTGAAGCCTCGCTTTGAATAGTCTAGATATTAAGACACAAGATTTAAAGAATCCACAGAACTTATTTTCAGAGCACATTTAAATGTCTTTCAAGCAGATTTTTTTTTTTATTATGACGTGTCCAAGATGAGCTTGCAGAGATTTAGCATCATTTAAGGAGTGTGGCGCCCGAGCACAGAATTGAAATGACTTGAAAACACACATCTGCATTTTAAACTTTAAGCTGGCTTTCAAAACACACTGTACAATCCATGTTTACTATAAATATAGCGAGGTAAGTCTGAAATACCTTTATCTTATTTGGTGGATCTGTGTTTGAGCCTCTTTGTTTGAGCAGAAGTGTCAGCTGTATTTTACTTTATTATATAAAAAAGTTTCAGAATTTAATTAAGGGTCAAGTACCAGCGGTAGATAAATGCAACAGCTAAAGCATATTTCTGATCACTCTGAAGTCTGCAATCATGAAAATTATTATCATTGAGTAAAACTGGTCTCAATGATGGTGACTGGGAGATGGATTCTGTGTTACTCAGCCGTCATTTACATAATAATGGGTTCCAGTTTTCATCAGCACCTTTTGTTTGTACAGTGCTTACTGCTACAGTAAATTGTCAAAATGTCATTCCTCTCCAATCAGCCAGAAAATATCAACAGTAAACAAGGCACAGGAAGAAATTCTCTGATTAGAAGTGTGGCAGAGGAAGAGGAGAGCTGAAATCTCCATGATCGCTTGAAACGTGTTATTCTGGTGTTCCCAATAATACAGGCGTTCAGCTTCTGAAAATTACTTCTCTCCCCCGCCACCTCCACCCAGCCCCTCTAATGAAGAAATACCACTCTGCTGCTGAGGTCACTCTGAAATCTCAGGACCATCACGGGGGATTCGTGGGTTTACAGATGTATTTGTTGCTGCCACTCTGTTCCCTCTTACTGTCCTTTCTTTTCTGGCAGGGTGTCTCAGATTAAACGGGGCCGGATTCTCCTATGGTGTTCTTATCCCTGTTTGGTTCTCTGACTCTTGGCCGGTGGGGTTTCAGAGGCTAAAGGAGCTGTGGAGAAGAACTTGGCTCCTGCCCACGCTGCCATCACATGGGGTGGGCACAGAGAGGCTCCCGTCAGCTGATGCGCCAATACTCTTCTTGTTGAGAGCTAGAGAGCTGCCAGGGCAGGAACGGGGAAGAGCCCCAGGCAGCCAAGGCTTCCACTCTTCCCTTCTCCACTTGGCCATCACTTGAATTCGGAGACCAGGGACATGGAAGGATGACAGGCCGAAGCCCAAGCCAGCATTTAGGGCACTGAGCCTGGAGTGCCCAGCGTCCAATTCCCTCTCTGTCTGCCCTCCCCGCACCCCGCACCCCTCTTCCACAACATTTTTGAGTCCGAAACACACACGAAATCAACACATCTTTCTGTTGCTCAATGAAATCTCTCCAGGACCAGGAAAGAATGAGGATGAATTAGTACAGTATATGCCTTATAACCATTATAGTTACAAAGTATATTAAAATTAAAGACTTCACATTGTGTCTGAAATAAAAATGAATATAGTGGCATCCTGCCAAGAGTCCCAGAAACCACTCTTGTGTGGAATTGAAACATTTGGCTCATATAATACTTAATTTATTTTTATGAAATGACAAGTTACATAAATGTATGTTTAAAACAGAGGGGTACAGCATTTTTTTTTTTTTTGGAAAGCTTTTCTGTATTCTGGTTTCACATAGTTAGGACTTATATCTAAACAGAACAAAAAAGAATAGATTTTTTTTCCCAAAGTAGCTTTTTTTAAAGCTATATGTTCCCCCAATATTTCAAAATACGATCATGCAGTTAGGTCGTCCAAGGCAAGGCTCACAGTACCTTCGTTGGAAATGAATAGGAGGTTTTAAATCTATTGAAGTGAAGTGTTGACATCAGGAAATATTTTGTAGTGCTTTCAGGTTTCTTACCATGCACTTTATTTTGCTTGCCTACTTTTAATTTTTTTTCCCCCCCACTTCTCTTTGAAAATCCGACATTGTCCAAACCCTTTCGATTAAGAAGCTTGCTGAATGAAAGCACCGTGGTGCTGTGGTGGTGCATCAATAAACAGGGGGGCCGGAGGATCCGGGCAGCGCGCGGAGAAATAGGACTGATCAGCGGTAATTACCCTGACACCTCATGCAGTACAGGGAATTAACTCCTAGGACTTTGGCCCGAATGAAGAAGAAGTTGATGTTTCACGTTGTGAATGCATCAGTGCCTGAACCCATTACCAGTTTAAGCGGAGATGGGAATTTACTATGCACTTTTTTTTTTTTTTTGGTTGGGAAGGTAGACCGGTGTGCGGAAAATGAGAAAGTGATTCAGGATGCCTAAGCAACAGTAATTCGTATTTTTATGAAGGCTTTTACCTTCTGATTCTATAGCATGGCCATAGTACGTAAATACAGAAGTCTGTGGTCACCATTGTCTTGAAAAGAAGGAGCCCGTGGTCTTAAAGAAGAGGTTAGTGGGTCAGCAAAGTAGGTGAAGGTATTCCATGGCAGACCCATAGAAAGGAAAGGGCTCGAAAACACAGAGCAGGAGGGGAAACACTGCTCAAAAGGCAACTAGTTAGCAGCTGCCACTATGACCTTTAACTGCATCCATGGTAACTGGGCTAAGATGGAGCTCCATTTTATTATTCTCACACCCACAATGTTAAGCCTGTGAATCCCATTGCAATTTAATGGCTGAAATCAGAAGGCAGATCTGTGTTCATTGGACCGGTGCCGATACCCTCTTAGCTAATGAGCGCAATAAACATTTTCATGCCAGGAAACCAGTGCAAGTGGAAATATTATGCTATACAGAAATGTATACTCAAACACAAAGAAATGGTCAGTAAAGCCAGTCTTTTATGTGTATTTGCATATTCCAGCATTCAAAGCCGATCATCTTTTAAAAGAAGAATAAAAAAAGCTGCTAGACTATTAAAAACTGTGGCATACCACAAAGCGTATTTTGAATGAGAAATCAGAAGAGTTATGAATTCTGGAGTTAATGACTATTACTGCCTGTTCTATTATTTTCCTTAATGAATCTTATTATTTGTAAATGTATGCTCCCTTTTATGTGGCTCTAATATACTTCGTGCCTTTTCCCTGACTATATACTGTACCTCCAGCTGAGTCAAAAACACTGCGAGGGTAATACCCACTTTTGTGGTCACAGGGAAGAGGTTTTATTATGACTTTGCCTTCACAGCTGTTTAGTCCATAGTTTCTTAAGAATTAACGACAACAGTGTCGTGTTGTTGCCACAGACTTTGCAACCTGCTAGGATATACGGATCATGATACTTTTGAAGCCCCAGACAAAACTGATGGTCACTTTCCACTGGTGACTTAGCATTTGGGGAACGCAGCCTCTCTGAATCTCCACTGCTACCGTTTCTACTGAAAGCACACAGATTCAACTTGAGGTGAGACGCATCTGAATCTGAGCTCTCCAATCTAAGAAATAACCACTTTCAAAGGTTTAAGCGTGATGAACATATCATATAAGTTTTTAACTCTGTGAAAAAATTTCTCTGTCTTCACTCTCCTGACCATTCTTTTTATGCAATTGTACTGCTTGGATCAAGAGGCTGCCAAGAATTATCCTTAAAACCCATCTTAATTTGCTTGAATAAGACAGAGTCAAAGGAAGAATCTACGTGAGCACCTACAGATAGTATAATGTATGGAATTTTTTCC
The DNA here is from genome assembly GCA_963574415.1 of Tarsius wallacei. Lineage (NCBI taxonomy): Eukaryota > Metazoa > Chordata > Mammalia > Primates > Tarsiidae > Tarsius > Tarsius wallacei. Next base: position 9,342 of record CAUYQG010133013.1, read on the forward strand.
ATTCTTCCCTCCACATTTTTCCTCAGTCGTACTAAAATGCTCTCTAACTTTGTTTCTGTCAAATTGCTTTCTGTGCAGAGATGAGAGCTTAATAACTTTCCTTATCAGGAACAATATATGCTCTTCATAGCGAACAATACTGGGTATCCTTTGTAAGAAAAAGCTGCAACTATCTTGCTAACAGAGCTGCTTGTCCTGGAAGCTACAAAGGTCAGAGAGAAAATAATTTTGATGCTTTTTGTCTTTTAAAACAATGTGACTTTGATCATTATCAGAGAGTTTTAGGAGGGTTAAAAAAAAAGTGAGACAAAGGAAGTGAGAACTCAGAGACCTGTTTACTTGACTTATAAAAGGGCAGGATATGCCTCCATCAGTTTAATAAAAGATGTTCTATCAATTTAGACAATTATACCAAAGATTAAGAATGTCATGAAGCTGATGAAATCTCCTAGGTAACATTAAAAAATAATATGCTTTTAGATCACATCATATATTAAATGACAACTGCCAATTTTTTTTAAAGAGTACTCAAAATTCGTTCCTGAATGACAATTTGAAGTTAAAATACTTTGTTCTGAGCAGTTCACTTCATTGACATGAAGCTTCTGTTTCTTGACTAAGAAAACTTGACTAATAAGACCTTTTTGTTTAATCAAGTAAAAGTGGACTTCAAGATCCGGCATTTTATGGCCGCTCTGTATCCTTGCTTAATTAAGCCACATATAAGAAATATTTTGCTGGCATGTTATTTGGTTTAAAGATATATAAATATGGTTTACCTTTAACTATTTACTATTCCCTTGACTTGGCTTTCCTTGTTTCATTGGTTCCTGAATGATTACTTTCTTATCGTTAGTTTAGGAAAAATTATTGTAAGCTTTAATTAAAGGAGTGACGGTAGTCACCATGAGAAAGATCAGAAGAAGGGCTTATGGTGACCTCAGCCCAGACCCAGCTCTGTAGAGGACTAATTGCTGGACTAGAGGTAGATGGTTTAATGCATCTCTCCTTCATGCCCTGATTTGCTTAGCATGCACTGTAATATCTGCTGCTTCATGAGGACTGTTACCCGGTACCCGACAGCCATGCGTGGTCTGACACATTCTCAGCACGAAGCTAGAGAGACCCCTAGAATCATCAAACCACCTTTAAACAGTGCACTTGCTGTGAAGTTCATACCTGGGTGGAAGATGCCGCTAGTTTTCTCGCCCTCAATAAAAGTCCCTCCTTCCTTTTTTTGCCCACCCAGTGAAGGGAGAAGCCCTGAGCCCCACTGACCACCAGGTAGGTTATAGACCCAGAATCCAGGCATGGAGGACGAGCTCTAAGGGGATCAGGACATAAGCAGAGATGCCACCAGCCAGCCGAGACTTCATCATCCCCAGGGAACTCTGCAGTCACTGCTCACCCTGGCTTTGTATGAGGTCTTCCTTCTCAAAATCTGCCTTCTGCTTCTCCTCCATTTCTACCTTCACCTGCAGGCTCCTCAATTTGACCCTCTGTACTCTTAGGCGAAGCACCAAGTGCTTCTGAGTTGTTTGTGACAAGACATCAAAAGCCCCAAGATGGGGGGATGCTTTTCAACCCTCGATCTCCCCAGAATCCCTTTGCCCATGTAGAAGATGTCAAACTACTATCATTATTATCAGTGGCAACAGCAGTAACAATATCCATTTATCAAACTCTTACTCTGGGCATATCATAAACACTATCTCATTTAGTCGTCATAGCAATTCTATGAGAAAACCAATTCCGAAAGGCTAAATAAATTACCAGAGGTTATAGAGATAGGAATTCATGTAGCTGAGTTGTAATTTCCAGAAAGACCAACTGTGGTATGGTATAAACATAAGTTTGGTGGTGTTTTGTGGTATAGATGCTGAGGTCTAAGGACCTTTGGTAACTCTGCTGTTTGCAGAAATGGAAGATGAGGATTCTTTTCTATCGGATTTTCTTCTAGAGATCTTATAACCCTTATCAACTCGATTGCTTAGAGATGTGAGAGAGAGACTATAGGCTAGTGGACACCCTCTAAGATATGTCAATGGGTTTGCACTCTTGATCTTTAATGTCTATTGCAAAGCATTAATGGTGGGTTTTTGACTCCAGCATTCCTTGTGTCATCCCCAGCCTGTAATGTGCCTGTGAGTGAATTCAGGTAATGCCCACTGCTGTTTTGCACCAGTGTCTGGCTTATGGTGGAGTGAAAGCATATCCACTGGATCAACCTACCCATTGTAGAGGCCTTCTGTAGCAAAATCATCTTACTAGATGACTTCAACAGAAAGGGGATGTGAAAGACAAATAATCTCAAGTTTTTCAGTGGAAATAGGATGTTATTCACAGATGCACATCACCCCTCACTCTCTCCTCCAAGAGAAAAAGTAGGAAAGTAGGAGAAGAGGGGAGATAATACGTCAAAACACATTTTGAGTTCTTAGGTAGAAAGACTTAGGAATAGGCCGGGCTGGGTGGCTTAGCCTGTAATCCCAGCACTTTGGGAGGCCAAGTGGATTACCTGAGTTTGAGGGTTCAAGACCAGCCTGGGCAACATGGTGAGACCTGGCCTCTACAATAAATAAAAAAAAAATTAGCTGGGCATGATAGCGCGTGCCTGTAGTTCTGGTTACTTGGAAAGCTGAGGCGGAAGGATCGCCGGAGCCCAACAGGTTGATGCTGGGATGGCCTTGAGTGTATCACTGCACTCCAGCCTGGGCAACAGAGTGAGACTCCAACTCGAAATAAAACAAAGAAAAAAAAGAAAGGTATACTTGACTTTACAAAAATGTCCTACATGATTCAAAAACCACCAGAAGATCCACACTAACATAAAGCATTGTGATTTCCATCTGCAGCTTCTGTCTGCACATGGGAGCAGACATATGATGGTATTCCCCTAGAGCCGAGAAACTCTCCCAAGGATCACCAAGAAGAACAGTTCTGATTCCAGAAGGGTCTTCTCTGTTATTCACCGTGTTCTGACTGCAGGAGGAAAAAGTTTTATTATGGAAGACTTGAGAGAAGAAGGCAAACAAAGAGTGGAAAGCAATTTTCTAGACATATCAGTTTTCAGACTATGAATGATACAAGAGAAGTGCAAGCAATGTTTCCAGTGTGGTACAGTGGCAATCTCATACTAGAGAGATGGAAAAGCACATAGACTAATAAGACGAAACAAAAAAGAGTTGAGAATCATGAAATCACTTTATAGGGATATGTCAATAACACGGAAGGGATAGAAAAAACACAAAAACCACAGGACCTCGATCTTTGGGTAATAAATAAGGCAATTTGCATGCACTGGTGGCTCAAAATGGAATTTGTATGGGAAGAAAACCAAACAATAATTCAAAATGAAAAATCATCCCATCCTCAAATAAAAGCACAACTCTTCTTATCAAATAATATAGTCCACCAACTGGTTCTAGTCAATGTAGAAAAGTGTTTTCGGTAGAGGGTTCAATTTAAGAGTCAAAGGACTTCTATATGAAGAGTATAGATGTTTTTCTAAAGGCTAAGTTCATGACCTTCTAAGTTGTGTTAAGTACTTGGTACCTTTTGGTACTATTAATATTATTGCTATGAGTTCCATAATGAAAAATTGAAAGGATGGATAAAGCAAGGAGAAAAGTATTTACATGGTAGTTTAAAGAAATAAATAAGCCGAGTTGGTGGCTCAGCCTGTAATCCACGCTTTGGGAGGCTAAGGTGAGTGGATTGCCTGAGCCCGCGTGTTCGAGACCCGCCTGGGCAACTTGGCGAGACTTCATCTCTACAATAAGTCAAAAATGAGCCGGGCATGGTAGCGTGCGCCTGTAGTTCCAGCTCTTTGGAAGGCTGAGGCGAAAGGATCGCCAGAGCCCAGCAGGTCGAGGCTGCGGTGGCCAGGAGCGGCCACTGCACTCCAGTCTGGGTGACAGAGTGAGACTCCAGCTCAAAAAAAAAGAAAAAAAAAAAGAAAGAAATATAACATACTGCTATTTAGAATGAGTTGCACATAATAAAACCATAGATTAGGTTGTTTGCTACCTTCCTGACTCACATATTTAAAACCATTTTATTTTAAATCTGGACTTCCCTAAGCAGATGTATAATGGTAGTCAATGCTTCTATTTATTTCTGCTATACCACAGAAGTAACCATATCATTCAGGTAACCCTGTTCATTTCAGTAGGCACTAAAATAGACATGGACAGCAAGGGAAGACACCACACAGCAAATGCTCTTTAGAGTTTGACCATGGCATACAATTTGTGTTGACAGCTTAACCAGGACACACTTTCAAACGTCCAGACTTTCCGAAGATGGTAATTGTGTGTACTCATACATGATCTGACATTTTTTATCTGTTTTCCTTGTGATTTTAAGAATAGTCTAAACCCTTAATTATCTATTACTGTTAAAGAAAGAGGCGGTTTGGGTTTTCTGGGTAACTGAAATATAGATCATTACGACCAACAACTTTGGTTTCTATTCTTTTCTGTTGATAATTTCCCCAAGTATGTTATAATGGATTATTGCATGAAAACACAACTTGATAGAATTCTGAAAATTGCAATAGTTCGGGACAGCGGCCCCTGTTCACCCCTCCCCTTCAGGCTGAGGGTATTGCCATGGGGTGAGTATGATAAGAAACCTGAGACTGTTGGATCTTCAAAAGTCTACAGGCTCTGTGGCTCCAGATCGTGGATGCCTCCCTCTGAGTGGGATGGTGGTGAGTCTGGGTCCAGGAAATGCCACTGATACAACGTGGTGTTTAAACATAAGGCGGCTACAGCCTCAGAAGTGATGATCTGTTCCAATCTGGAAGGAAACAGTCTGTGGTAAATTTATTGAGAGGTCGTACCATCCTTTATTTTCCAATGGATGTAAAAAATCTTTTTGTCAAGGGTGCTTTAGATCATCTTGTTTTTCACTTGAGCTAAAAATCCTAACTTATAAATAAGATGTGACTCTACCTGATATACATATTTACCATAATACATCAAGTGAGTTTTACCTTGACTTGGGAGTCATATTGTTATACAACCCACATGATTAAATGTTTAATCTATGAATAAATTAATTTTAGCATTTTGCTCCTTTGTCATTTTCTTCTTGCTTCTTAAAATAGATTTCAGAAAGAGGAGTAGTATAAATGCTATGTAGTGATTTGGGGGAAACAGTGCATTGAAGAATGATTAAATATTGTTTTTGCATCACAAATAACTAAATTTGATTTATCAAGCTGCATTACAAACATCTGTACTGTGTCATCAAAAATGACTTCTACCTGCTGTTGATTTCAATTTCTTATTTGTTTCATTTGTCCTCTGACTCTACTGTGCCGTTCAGGACAGTAAAAGTTAGCCACATGTGGCTATTTAAATTTTAATTATTTAAAATTAAATATAATAAAAAATTTAGTTCTTTAGCCACGACTCAAGTGCTCTTGGCAACATGTGACTGATGGCTACCATATATGACAGAACAGATATAAAACATGTCCATCATTAAAGAAAGCTTTATTGGACCGAGCTACACAACCTTACTACATTGAAAAGTGGAGCATTTTCACATCTTAATTAAATTATCAAACTAGATTTTCCCTTTTACAGTGAAAATAGATGTATTACTATTAAGTACTGCTCAGGTATTGTTGTATTTCTGCAACTACAGGCAGGAGTGGAAAGCAACATTATTGATGTTCAATAGTGCTAACCCCTCAGGGTTTTATTTTTGCTTTCACTTTAATTTTTGTTTATCTCAATATTTACTGATGTTTGAGATATTTAGAGATGGTAGAATTTGAAGTTGTGGATCATTTGAATCTCACAGACATGGCCATAATTTGAAAATACAAAGCATCTGAAATACCTGGCACCTCTTCTGGCTTGGGGAAATGGTGAAGATGGGATTAACCAGCCTATGGATACCAGTGATAAAATCTAGACAAAATAAAAGCACACACCCAAAGACTCAAACAACTTGAAGCTATTCTTGAGAGACAGAAAGCAAGAAGATACTTCAAAGAGAGCAGACTGACCTTGAAAGATGGATTTCAGTAGGTGAGATTTGAAAGTTTGTGGCCCTTTGCCTGAGGAATCGTCTCATCTGAATATGGTTCTGGTGACAGAAAGTCACAGCCCTTAATAACTGGAGGTGTCAAGAGAGTGTTTTGGGGGCCAGCCACGCAACTAGAAAGTTTGCAGATAAATCTGGGAAAGGTGAGAGTTGCAAGGCGAGAGAACCTCAAGTCTGTGTAACTCTCCCCAGATACTTAACTTTCCATCAAACGGCAGGTAGTGGGAGACCTTAAGGAGCACAACAAAATAGCAGTAGCTAGAAGCTGAAATAATTGAGCAGAGGTGTTATCTGCTACCTGCCATGTGACAGTCTGCTGTTGGAATCCAGCCAAATTAACCGCTTGCTATTGCAAAAGTCACTTTTCAGAGGAACATAGCAGAATGTAGAGTCTCTACAACATATTATCCTTAATGTCCAGTCATTGATTTTAAAAAGTCACCAAATGTGCAATGAAGCAAGAAAATGTGGTCCATATAAAGAAAGACAACATTGATCAATGAAAACTTATCTTGAGGTGACTCAGATGCTACAATTAGCAAAGGCTTTAAAGTTATTATAGCTATGTTGAAGAACATATGGCGAATTACACACAGCAAATTAACATATGTGGAATCTTAGTTGAGAAACAGAAATAATATCGAAGAACTAAATGGAAATTCTATAATTGTACAGTGTGGTAACAGAGAAAAAAATAATAACTGGGTGGCGTTATGAACAAATTGAATATGGCTAAAGGAAAAGCTAGTAAACTTGAAGTACATCGGTGGAGACTATCTAATGGAATAATAGACAAGGCTGGGCATGGTGGCTTACGCCTATAACCTCAGTGCTGTGGGACGACGAGGTGAGAGGATCACTTGAGGCCAGGAGTTCCAGACTAGCCTGGGCAACATTGTGAGGTATTGCTTCCATAAAAACTAAAAATAAAAAAAAATGACTGGGTGTGGTGACGCTCACCTGTGGTCCTTGATAACTGGGGGAGACTAGAAGAAGCTGAGGTGAGAGGATTGTTTGAGCTAATGCATTTGAGACTGCGGTGAACTATGATTGCACTGCTGCACCTTAGCCTGGGTGACAGCCAGATCTTGTCTCTAAAAAATAAAAAAATAAAAAATGTAAAGAGAGAAAAAACAATTGATGGTAAATGACAGGAGTTCTAGAGGCCTATGGGATGACGTCAAACATTCTAACATATGTGTAATTAGTGTCTCAGAAGGAAAGGACAAAGAAAATGGGGCCAAAGAATGTATTTTTGAAGAAATAATCTTGACAAAATCTTGGTGTAATAACCAAGAATCTCAATGAAATCTAAACATAAATTTAAAAAAAAATCTCATCTAGCCCCATTGTAGATAAAATGCTGACATTCAAACATAAAGATAAAAATCAGAAAATGAGATGGAGAACACCACACATCAAAAAGGAAAAAAAGATACACATAATGACTTACTTCTCATCAGAAAAAATAATAGCCCCAAGCCCCAAATAAAGCAAACTGTGAAATTGTGAAATATACATTTGGTCTTTCCGTTTCCTGGCATACAACTCCTAAAATTCTTTTTTTTTTTTGAGTTGGAGTCTCACTCCGTCGCCGAGACTGGAGTGCAGTGGCCGCTCCCGGCCACCGCAGCCTCGACCTGCTGGGCTCCGGCGATCCTTCCGCCTCAGCCTTCTGAGTAGCCGGAATTACAGGCATGCGCTACCACGCCCGGCTGATTTTTTTGATTTATTGTAGAGATGAGGCCTTGCCAAGTTGCCCAGGCGGGTCTCAAACCCGCGGGCTCAGGCAATCCACTCATCTCAGCCTCCCAAGGCGCAGGATTACAGGCTGAGTCACCGAGCCCGGCTACATCTTTTCTATTATCATATATTTAACTTTACTTCTTATAAAAATATATAGAATAATAAGTATTAAAGAAAATTTAAGTAAAGAACTATTGATTCTTCAAATGAAATACTATATCCTACATATTTTTCAGAAAATAGATTTACCTTTGACTGCTGAGCACTTGCTTACCACGTTGATTTTAAAACCTTGATATATCTAATGGAGTTTGACCACAAAAAAACAGAAAACAAGTTTATTTGTTTGTTTAACTAAACATTAAAGTAAAATCCTTCTTGTTATAGTTATATACTATATTGTTATAACTACCTGTCCAAAGTTCAAAAGTTCTATATTGTAGTACAGCCCGCTTGTGTTTATCACCACTTTCCTTGAAGTCAATCCTGTTGAATTACAAGTACTGTGTTACTTACAATGTCAACAATTTTTAAAAAATGTACTGATTACTAATCTAACATTAAAACAATGCCAATCGATTTTTGATATTAAAAAAGAGTTTACTCCTCTGACATAGAGGAGTGAACACCTAAAAATCTAATCCTCCTGCAATAAACTTTAGAAAAAGCACAACACTTATGACTTCCAATCATATTTATGTGTTTTTAAAAAGTCAAGTACATATTTCCAATTTCAGATAGGTATGCTTTCTTGGTAGATCTTTTGTTTTATAAGCTTGCTATCTTCAATGATACAGGTGATTCAGAATTGTCATTTCTGTATTTTTCTGAGGTTTTTTTGTACCAACAAAAAGAGGGTAGGGTTGGAGCTATAAAAACCTTAAAGGAAGTGTTCTCAAGTAACACAGATTCTTTTCAAAAATGAAATATGAAAAATATATGTAAAGGATGGGGAATATCAAAAGAACACAGGAGCCTAAAAGGGCTCCCAATATCCAAACTGGGAGCAACTGAAGTAAAAATTATATATAATGATAGAAGTGGATTATAACCCAGTGAATGAAATAAATATTCCTGAGTCCACACTGACATAATTAAAAATGGAGTAAGTAATTAGGGGAGAAGGGACAACTTTTCCAATAATTGTAGATACCACAGTAATACTCGCTAAATACTAGATGACCCAACAGATGCAAAAATTAGTAGGTCATTCTGAAGAAAAACAGGATATTTACATACTCTCAAAGTATCTCATTCAAGATATTTATTAATCACAAAAGGAAAAGCTGTAACATTATAGGAGTGAAACCTAGCAGGCACCAACTAAACCAAGAGATCAAGGTGTATGACATAGCTAGTAATCAGATATCAACATCATGTATACTCAGATATGATACACCGAGAAGTGTAGACCGCTTCTGTGGCATTTTTGGCAAAAATGCATAGCCTAACTAGAAAGCAAACTGAGGGAATTCAACAAAATAACCAACCAGTACTCTTCAAAGGTCTCAAAGTTCTGAAAGACAAGGAAAGACTGAGGAAACATACAGACTAGAGGAGACTAAAGAGGTGACAACTAGAACAATGTGATGACATCAGGGAAAATGGGTGAAAACCAAAGAAAGACTGTAGTTTAGTCAACAGTATTGCATCAAGGCTAATTTCTTAGTTTAAAAAATTGTTTTGTGTTTATGTAGAAGGATAGCATTAAGGAAAGGTGCGTGAAGGGTATGCAGAAGCTCTATACTGTTGCAACTTTTCTGTAAGTCTAAATTATTTGGAACTAAAGTTTAAAAGAATACTTAGAGAAATCTTGAAAACCTTATTAGGCAGATAACAATTTTATACTCCATAATAAAAATATTTTAGGATAAATTTCACATCACACACACACACACCTGCAAATGTATGTGATTATGGAGAAAATTCTTTTAAAGTTCATAAGATGACTGAACCAGTATTAAGTGAGAATCAAACCACTGAGTCACATCTTATAATTATTCTAAGAACTACACTTGAAATATTCACTATTTAATGTTATAAGGCTCTGCTTTACTGCAAAAGCAACTCTTAGAATTTCTAAAAACAAAGTACTTGCCAAAGGAAAAAAGGTGAGTTTTTTTTTTTAAAAAGATGAAAAAACAAAATACTTACCAAAGGAAAAAAGATGAGTTACAGGAAGCTGTAAAGATCTTTTCTCTTTTTTAAAGAATTCACAATCTACAACAAACTGAAATATAAAACATCAATTTATTAGGAAAAATAGAATTATAGTAAAATATCTTTACTCGATGTTTGAGTGAATAAATGTCCATAAACCTCAACTTTGGAGAAAGTATCATATATCACACTATATACCTTTGTCTACACGTAGGTGGTAAGAATTCTTCAAGGAGAGATGCTAGGCTGAGAAAACTTGACAAATGAGCTTAATTAAACAGATAAATTATTACAAGGTCATTTCTGTAACAACAGATTAATAGCAAAGCTTTTTTTACAGTTAGTTTTAGGTGTTTGTAGAAGAGGAACATTAAAGGATAGATCAAAGCATTAAGAGCCAAGGCTAATTCAGAATTACTCAGGGATTTCGATAATATATCTTTGAATACTTTCATAGTCAAAAGGAAAATGTGATTTTGTTATGTTTTTTTTTTTTAAATACTACATTTATTAAGTATCTATAGTTTAATTCAACTACAAAAGGTTTTTGGAGACATACTGCCGTTCATTGATAGATGCTAATATTATTTGCGTAAGATTATTTCAGGTTAAATAGTTATTATAGTAAATGCAAAAAAGGTTTCCTATGTATGAAGCAAGAAAAATAAATGCTTTTCAAAAAAATCTGTAATATAACATCTGCATCATTACAATTTTTTGTAGTAACATTTCTTTTTAAAATACCATTTCTATAGCGGTGTAAGAAACTTTGCTCTCAGTTATCTACAAGAAGAAATGTTTCTGGTAAAGGATTAATTTCACTGAAATAATCTCCACAATGCAATCAAGTTATTTTGGTCTATAGGAGTTGAAGAAAGAATTAATCTGCTGTCTAACTGTACCTAGTGGTTTACTGACTATAGAAGGTGGAAAGCCAGTGGGGCTCTACCCCAGGGTCTTCCAGCAACTACACCTTGAAGGTGTCTTAAGTAGCGTCACTTTGCCTCTTGGGTAAACTTTTCATAGCTTTTGAAAGTGATAAACAGATGAGGGAAACTGCCATTAGACCATAGTATACATGGAGGGGTAGAAGGAAAAATTTGCTAAAGGGTTTTGCATTTATTTCTCCTCCTTTACTTACAAGGCAAAGAACACAGTCAGATATTTTCATTATAACAAACAGCTGTTAAAAGATTAGAGCAATCACTTATTGAACAGGATTATTCATTTTATTTTTACAGGGTACTTTTGAGTGAGCTTATATTTGAGGCAAGAAAGCAGTTTTTAAAAGCAATTTAAATCTTTCTGTACAAACATAGGGAATCTTTATTACTTTTAAAATTTTGGCTGTGCCTTTAGTTTTGCATAACAGAATAAATCCTTACCCAGGAAAGAGAGAATTCAAAGGTCTGTGTCTGATACATTTAAAGTAAACAAATTTCTATGAGTTTAATCATTTTGTTTTCTGTCATAAGAAATGCAGATAATTCCATACTGCATTCCCAGAAATATAAGATATCAGTTGACTCAAAATTTTTTACACTATTTGAATACTTGTGGCCTTCTGATGACAGGCTCTACATAGATGTGCAAAAATTATGAAAGACCTAAGTTACCATTCTATGAGACAGGACTCTGCAACAGTAGAGTCAGCAGTGTTACTTTCCAAAGAGCAAGAAGACATATTGGCATATTACATATTTATTAGGCTGCTAAGACTGTCTATCTGCAGAAAGGCTGATTAATTTCTTGGAAAAACTAGAAACGGCCTTTTCAAGTTTGGGGAAAATGTTAGATTCATTCAAAACCAACTTACCTGACAGAAAAACCCTTAAAGAGAGCTTTTAGTATTGAAGATGCTGAATTACCTCTCACTTGAGCTAAGCAAAACAAAACAATGAATCCATTATAAGGTACTTGTGAGACTCAGTCTTTGAGATGACTCCCAACTACATCCCCCTTTTCCTTTCTCTGTTTCTTTTAAATTTTCTTATTTATTTTGGCTGCAAATCTCATCAACCTTCTCATTCAAGAAACATTTTTGTGAGAATTTATGTGGGAGTGACTAAGGCTGAAGATGTTAAGTAGGAAAAAACCTATCTGTTATTCTCAGAGTTTACAATATGGTGGTAGCTATTGAGAAATACACAAATAAATTATAATCAATGTAACAAATTCCTAAAAAAAGTTGTAAGTAAGGTATCTTGGGAGTAAGTAAAAGGTTACCAGAGGAGTCTGGAAAAGGAAAAAAGGGACACGTAGGGTGGATCTTGAAGGATGCGTTTGCTGGTGAAAGGGGGAAAAGAGGAGTACCAAAGGCCTTTTGCCTCCATCTTCCTTCTTCCCTACTCTCTCAAAAATGATCCTTCTTTTCTTTCTACTCCCACTTCTCAAGTACAGGCTGAGTATACCTTATCCAAAATGCTTGGAACAAGAAGTGCTAGAATTTTTTCAGATTTTGGGATACTTGCATTTGCATAATGAGGTATCTTGGGGATAGAATCCAAATTTAGACACAAAATTCATTTATATCTCATATACATCTTATACACATAGCCTGAAGGTAATTTTATATATCTTCTATAATTTTGTACATGAAACAAAGTTTTGATTATAGCTCACCACATGCAATCAGGGGTGGACTTATCCTATTATGGCACCAGGTCAGCACTCAAAGTTCAGATTTTAAATTCTCAGATTAGGGATGCTCAACCTGTACAAGCCCTTCTAAGCTCTTACGAGGTACCTTGTCTATTTCTGATCCATCCTATATCATACATAGATTAACCTACCCCCCAAATGATTTCTGATCCTATTACTACCGTGATGAAAAATTCTTATGGTTTCCTACTGACTTTTGAATTCTGTGAAGTCCTAAATCCTCCAATCAAGACCTCTACAATATGGTTATAAACTACTTTTCCAGACTTTTCTTCCACTACTATTCTACCCATGATGGCCATTCTTTCACAATGATTTGCTTATTCAGTGCTTGTCAAATATACCCCATGCTTTGCTTTCACTGTTGCTTTGTCTAAACAGAGCTGTCTAGTCTAATGTTCAGCAACGACGTTACTATTGAGCATCTGGAATGTGACAAGTACAAATATAAAACTAAATTTTAAATTTTATTTAATTTTAACTAATTTAAATAGAAATAACCACATGTGCTAATGATTCCCATATTGTCAGTATAGGTCTAGAAATGTTTATTCTACCTATAAAAATTCTAACTATCCCTTAAGTCTATTTTATTTTCTTTTTAGAGATGTCTCATTCTGTCACCCAGGCAGAGTGCAGTGGCATGATCATAGCTCACTGTAGCCTCAAACTCCTGGTCTCAAGCAATCCCCTGCTTCAACCTCCCAAGTAGCTGCGACGACAGATGCATGCTACCAAGCCCATTTTAAGGCCATTTTAAATTATTACTTCATTATAAAGTCATTGTTGGATGGGCACGGTGGCTCACGCCTATAATTCCAGCACTCTGGGAGGCTGAGGCGAAAGGACTGCCTGAGCCCGCGGCTTCGAGATCAGCCCAGGCAACTTAGCAAGACCTTGTCTCTACAATAAATCAAAAATTAGCCAGGTGTGGTAGCGTGCGCCTATAGTTCTGGCTACTTGGAAGGCTGAAGTAGAAGAATCGCCGGAGCCCAGCAGGTTGACGCTGGGGTGACCAGGAGTGTGCCACTGCACTCCAGCCTGGGCAAGGGAGTGAGACTCCAACTAAAAAAAAATTAGTAGGGCATGGTGGCGTGTGCTTGTAGTTCCAGCTACATGGAAGGCTGAGGCAGAAGGATCAACTGAGCCCAGCAGGTCGAGGCTGAGGTGGCCAGGAGCATGCTATTGCACTCCAGCCTGGGTGACCGAGTGAGTCTCCAACTCAAAAAAACAAAACAAAATAAAGTCACTGTTGATTCCATTCATCAGAGTTATCTCCCCATTTTACACTTTTCATGTACTTGCTATATTCTGATTTGTATTATGTATATTTACGTACTCTTTTTGTTCACTCTTCTCTCTGCTCCCAAATATATTTCTCTTCCCCCTACCCAACAGTATGTAGCTTTTTAAGAGCAAGGGTCATATCTTCTTTTTTTGCATGCCTCCTATAATTCCTGGTATACAACCAGAAGGGTATCTGATAATTAAAAGTTTTTTAAAGACTTGTAAACTAGAACCAGTTCTTATTTGGAACAAAGGGACTTAGGTTTATTCTGCTTAGTTCAAGTTGGAGTAGATGATTCTAATGATTTAACAGTGGATCACCAAACTGGCCATTGTTTTATATAAGCCCTATGCAGAAAAAAAAACTCATCCAAAAATAACTTTAAAATTTAGCATGAGTATCCCCAAAACATTCTGATACGATCTTAACCCACTTGTTACCTTACTTCCATGAACAGATGGTACGTAAACAACAAGATGAGACAAAGATGGATAGTCTTGAAGTCTTAACATCAGAGACTAAAAAAAGATAAAGATAAAAAACTACTTTTATTTCTCAGTGTCTATAGAGATAAATGCACATTAAAAGAAAGATAAATTACAAACACTTATTTCTTACTTAATTAGTTACGTTTAAAGGCATATTTCAAATTTATGTCTAATACTTCAGAAGACGCCCATGTTTACATTTCCAGGCCAATAATCCTGCTGAAACTCAAGTTCCTAATAATTATTATGTTAAACACAGACTGCCAAAAATATTCCTTGAAATATCCCTTCATGTAAAACAAATATTCAACACTAAATTTATTTTATATAACTTTCTCCAGATGGTATTTTTCTTTTCATCATCCGACTATTTGTTACAAACAGTATGACAGTCGTGACAGTATTATTTCTACATTTATTATAGCAGTATATAACAAAGAGCATTCAACAGCTGATAATTGAATGGATGTCACATATAAAAGAGATATGAGGGGGATCCCCTCAAAAAAGGAATTATTTTTCAGAGGGTGGCCCCATGTAGTACAGGTTTTCCCCACTAGGTGAGTGTTCTAGGAACCCACCAGCTTCAGTGTATCAGGTAGTGTTGTGAGAGGCTGTGTTAGGCATCAGTGAATTTTTTTTTGCAGATTCTTTCAACACATTTGCCCATTTCATGATGGATGATTTTCAAGCACACTTGCCCACATCGCACTTAAAGTTCAGCAGTTCTTGACCAAAAAAGGCATGACTCCTGTGCTCCACCCTCCCTATTCACCAGATCTCACCTTGAGCAACTTTTTTGTTGTTTCCCTGGATGAAAAAAGTCCTCAAAGGGAACTGTTTTGCCAATGTGGAAGAGATGAAACAAAAAATGGCAGAAGCACTAAAAGGCATTGATGAGTTCAAAAACTGTTTTTGAGCAGTGGAAAAAGCATCTCAATAGATATATTGCATAAGATGGAGAGTGCTTTGAATGTGACTGAAGTTTAAATATGTAAGAATAAATACACATTTTTAAAATAAATAAATTCCAGTTTTTTGGGGTCCTTCCTCCTATAGTTGGTCTATAATCATCACCTGGAATTTATTTAGTAAGTGACAAAGACACAGCATGATTAAATATGCACCTCACCAAATGAACTTCTCAAAGTTAAGACCAGACCCTGTAGTCCATATTTTGAGGAAAGACTGACCAATAAGTATATCCTAATGCTTTTTTTTGTTTTGTTCCTGGTTAGGATAGAGCTAGTAAGAGACCCTAAAAATGTTCATGAGTCAATTTACCATACTATAATATTTGTTTAATAAATAGAAAGTCACATGAGTGAATATGTACAAAGTAAAATTGACCAAGGTGATAAAAAAAATGCAATTATTCCAAAATCATGTAAGCGATTTGCAATTATTCCTTTTGTCACCATCCCTCTTGGTTAGTATAAGTTTCTCATTGTTAATATAGTATTAGAGTTAACCGTATATACAAACAAATATAAATATTCATGAGAAAAGATAACTAACTTAATTGGAGTTAACTGGGAGATGTCTGGGACCACCGGATGATTCCACTTTCAAGTCAATGAGTCTAGAATTCATTATGAAAATATATTTTATTTTTAAAGTATAGGTTTACTTGAAGACTGAAAACTATCAATCCCGACATAAGATTATCAGTTATAACCACAAAGTAGAAATTAGGACAGATATTTTCATCAAATTTTAGAATTATTTTGCTTTTCAATAATAGACTGAGGCTATGCAAATTGGCCTTTTATAAAAAGAACTACCAGAGTTGCTTAAGCAAATCACTAGCAAGTATTTTTATTTTTTATTAGTTGGAGTCTCACTCTGTTGCCCAGGCTGGAGTGCAGTGGCACGCTCATGGCCACCACAGACTCAACCTGCTGGGCTCAGTTGATCCTTCTGCCTCAGCCTTCCAAGTAGCTGGAACTACAGGCACATGTTACCACGCCTGGCTTATTTTTTGATTTATTGTAGAGATGAGGTCTCACCAAGTTGCCCAGGCTGGTCTTGAACCCCTGAACTCAGGCAATCCTCTCACCTTGGCCTCCCAAAGTGCTGGGATTACAGGCTTGAGCCACACTGCCCGGCCATTAACAAGTATTAAATAAACCCCTATTGTGATGTGTAATCCTGGAGATTAAACATGCACCTCACCAAATGAACTTCTCAAAGTTAAGACCAGACCCTGTAGTACATATTTTGAGGAAAGACTGACCAATAAGTATATCCTAATACTTTTTTTTGTTTTGCTCCTGGTTAGGATAGAGCTAGTAAGAGACCCTAAAAATGTTCATGAGTCAATTTACCATACTATAATATTTGTTTAATAAATAGAAAGTCACATGAGTGACTTTCTATCCTAGCACCTCATCACAAAGTGATGTTGAAGTCCATCTGGAAAATCCCTTTCCTCCTCTGAGATGTCCCCTTCCCTACTGCAGGCTCTTCCTCCCAAATGAATTGAGTGTACTGCTCAGTGTGTATTTCCAGACAGACCTTTCAAACACACCTGGCAATATAATTTTAAAAATCCATCCAGCTTTTTTTGGTATGGTGCTACAGCCCATAGAAATTCAGAGGATTTTTATAGTAATATAGAGTTTTAATCTGTGAACATTAAAAAAATAATAACACTAGTTGCATGTTATTCCCTATCAAATGTATTTATTTCTAGAGAAACTATTTCTAAAATATAGGTTAGCAAATCTGAAATTTATTTTATATCCAGATAAACGAAAAAATGTCTATAGGCTCAAGTATTTTTTTTTACCTGGATATTAAAATTCAAAAGTCATAATTTACCTTAATTGTTGGCAGCAGTTCAGTTTTCCACGATAAATCCACCCCTTGTTGGCTTTGAAATAAATATGAAAATATAATTAAAAGACAAATATATCAAAATATTATAAATTATAAATAAGCTTCATCATAAAAAGAAACCATCTATACATCTGGTAGGGTTGTAATGCACTGAAGTCTAATAAGTCCATCCACACAGTTCCCTTAGCAACAAAAAAATTGTTTTTCCTAACAACCAACTAATTTCAGTGTTTGCAGAAATTACTAGTATTCTCATTTTCTTAACTTTTCATTTTAAAAGCAATACCATGATTTGATATAGCAGTAAAATGAATATAAGAATGAAGCTACTCTAAAAGTGTGATTTCCGAGTACCATTTATGTTGAGAAAAATGAACAATGGAGGGCCATGAGTTCAAAAGACTTACCACATAGAAGTGCTGTTTATGCAGCCAAAAATCCAACTATTTGTATCCTGTTGATTAATAACACAACAAAACACATTAAAAAATATAGAAAATAATTATATAAAACAAGCACTTTCCTGTTAGGATGGGGTAAGGAGGAGCAAGGGAAACATAAAATAGCAGTTTGTTATTGAGAAACATATCCAAGATGTTCTCAAACAGGTCAAGGATAGGCAGAGAAGTCTAGTGCCAACATGAACAGGTAAGCAGTTAACCTGGAGCAGCAGTATGAGAGACAATGACCTGATGGGGATCTTTTTACAGCACATCGCCTAAGCATTTCTAATTGTTGAAACAAACTTTCAAAGAGTTCAGTAATGTCTATACTTTAACCAAATAGATATGGTAAGTAATATGCATTTTAACAAAAAATAGAGGAACAAACAACTGGAAGTAGACTTTTACACAAACAAAAATCCAAGGCCAAGCAGTTAAAAATAATCAATTTATGTACAGCTTTTTGCTTTCTCATTTGAGTTTCCACTAGATTACCAGGAGATAACATCTATACAAGCATGTGTTTGAACTGAAGCATAAGACCACAAGCTGGAGAATAAAGCCAAGCATTACTTCACCAGCACAGGATGGGAATACTGTAGAGATGACTGTGATACCTCAGCAACCTTCTGTACTCAGCTCTTGTCACTGAAGAGCAGTATGACTTAAGACCTTCACTACGACTTTAAGAAGTCAGTGCAATGTTCCAAACATGATGACCTAGCTACTAAAGTCCCATTAGTAGGATGAAGAGCACTCCTCTGATAACTACATTACTTTGTCCTTTGAGTTACAGATGAGACGATGCAAAAAATCAATCCTTTTATTCAACCAGTATTTATAAAGTCTATGCTAGGGCCAAGGAAATATATACTAAGCCCACAGGGAAGATGATGATTCAGGCAGACACAGCCTCTGCCCTCACTCAACTTAAATATAATTTTAAGACAGTTTTCAAGAATACAGAAAAGAACGTTATCAGGAAACAAATAAAAAAACAATGTGGTATTTCTCTGTAGGCAACATGCTTGTGTGGTTCCTATATCAGTGACCTGTACTTCCCAGAACAATTATGTGGCAGACATTACAAAGCAAGGCAACAAAACAGATCTGCACAGCCCAGACCAAGAAAATCCAGTCACTTCTAAAGATCAACACACTTTTAAGATGGGTTTCTGAAGCTACTCAGGGAGCCTATCCTCAAAGGTAGCCCTCATTATAAAACCTGCCAATGTTCCACACTACTTACTTCTGTGTATAGGAAATTCTGACTTACTCACTTATGAATTGAACAGATAATGTATTATTCAAGCCTGCTCTAAAACACCATGCTGATATAACCTAGATCTCAAAAAAACAATTTCAAAAGTCATATAGAAAACCCTCCTAACTAATGGATGCTAAAATCATTAGGTAGAAGATTAACTGAGACCTTTTTTATTTTTTTTAAAATTTGGGTTCTCACTCTTTCGCCAGGCTGGAGTACAGTGGCATGATCACAACGATCATGGTTCATGGCAACCTTGATCTCCTAGGCTTAGGGGGTCCTTCCACCTCAGCATCCCAAGTAGCCGGGACTACAGGCACATGCCACCATGCCCAGGTAATTTTTTTTTCAGAGATGAGATTTGCTATGTTACCCAGGCTGGTCTCGAACTCCTGGGCTCAAGCAATCTGCCTGCCTTAGCCTCCCAAAGTGCTGGGATTATATTACAGTGTATTACTGAGAACTTTACAATGGATGGATCATGCTGGTACCACTGAATCCACTAATGTCTTCATGTCACTAAAGACAGGACAACAAGATATTATGTACTTCCTGATGTAATGAAATAGGAGGTGCACAGCTCTACTTATAAAAATGAATCTGAGTCTAATCAAGACAACCAGCCTACTCAAAACACAGGGGATAGAAATACATATTAAAAGACACCATAAGAATACACTCAGTTAAACCCAGAACTTGGGAAATTCTGTAGAAAATATAACACACTTCTGTGAACAAATAAATGGCATGGGGGAAAAAGGGAGGGGCTACTAAAGATTTGGCCAGAGTGGTGGCTCCCGCCTGTAATCCCAGTACTTAAGGAGACTGAGGTGGGAGGATCACTTGAGGCCAGGAGTTCAAGCCCAGCTTGGGCAACATAGTGAGGCCAACTTTACAAAAAATACAAAAATTAGCTGGATGTGAAGGCACACCTGTAGTCCCAGCTACTCAGGAGACTGAGATAGGAGGATCGCCTAAGTCCAGGTGTTGGTTACGAAATAATTATTTACTGTGTTTTCTCTCTGTTTTTTAAAATATATTCTTGAAAACTTCTATAATAAAAATTGAAAAATATTTTAAAAATTCAGTACATGACTTTATGCTAATTAATACCCATGAACCTTAGTATAAGAAAAGGATCCTCCAATCAGCCAAACGGATAATTTGTACTTTGGTAAGTATGTTTTCTCAATATACTACTGACATTCTGATGTGAAATTTAGTATTAATTGAGTGTGGATATTTGAAGTCATTACTCTCAGTGCCAGATTCTCCCAGGATAAACTGCCTATCCAGAGTTTAGGCTCAGAGATGCTACAATCTGTGAGAGATGCAAACTCTGGTATTTCCACTAAAATGTATTATTCACTTGTACCTAACCCACAATGCCTATCATCTTTTAAAAATATTTTACAATACAATCAGATGACAGCACCTATCAGCAAAATAATATACTAAGTCTTGGTCCTAAAAAAATACAAATAACCTAACAAAAGGGAGAAGGAGGAACTTATAAAAGATGCAAATATAGAGTGAAGAATCTAGAGACATACAAAAAAAAAAAAAAAAAAGCAAAAAAACCCCCCCAAAATGCAACAATGGAAAAAAACCCAAATTAAGAAAAATTCCTGAAAGTAAGAAATATTGAGTAATTATGAAAGTATTACTTAAACTATTCCTAAAATCATAACAAAAGCATGCTACTGTATCTAATTTTTTTAAAACAATGCCTAGCATAGCAGGTACTCATTAAAAAGAAACACACAGAGCCGGGCTCGGTGGCTCAGCCTGTAATTCTGCGCCTTGGAAGGCTGAGGTGAGTGGACTGCCTGAGCCCGCGGGTTTGAGACCCGCCTGGGCAACTTGGTGAGACCTCATCTCTACAAGAAATCAAAACATTAGCCGGGTGTGGTATTGCACGCCTGTAGTTCCAGCTACTTGGAAGGCTGAGGCGGAAGGATCGCCGGAGCCCAGCAGGTCAAGGCTGCGGTGGCTGGGAGCGGCCACTGCACTCCAATCTGGGTGACAGAGTGAGACTCCAACTCAAAAAAAAAAAAAAAAGAAACACACAAGCAAAATCATTACTCTGATACAGTAAGTTCAGATAATATTGTAACATGCTCTTAAATAATATTTAGTATAAAAAGTACTTCAAATTTTAGAATGAAAGTCAGTGGAAAAACAAAATTTGCTTTATAAAATTCCTACAGAATAGCTTTGCTTAAATATACCTATTATTTAAAGCACTCATAGAAATTTGGAAGTAAAGGGCTTTTGGATTCAATTTCTTCATCATGAGCATGTAAAAAACTAAGGTGGAAAGAGAGGACCTAAACTAGGACCAAAGCTAAAATTTAATAGTAAAATTTAATCTGTAATAGAGAAATTTTAACTAGCAATTTTCAATCAAAACAGTATTCCAGACAAATATTTTTCAATAGTAATAGCTAGTTCTATTAGATATGAGAATTTGAAAAATAAACAAGTTTGCCTTTTAAATTTACATAAAATATACAAATTATCTTACCAGCATAGTGCTCTGACAGTAGACATGAGTGTAGATTTTTCTATGATTTGCAAGAGGAAATGTAAAATATATCTTATTAGATTCCTAAAAAAAGAAGGAGAACATTCAATACAGCTATAATGAGAGAGTGGATTCATTTCATCATTCAAAAATCCAGATAAAGCAGAAAACCAGCACTCTAGAAGTGAGAGGAAGAAGATGCAGAGGTAAGATACAGATTAGATATAAATTCTCTAGTCCTGAATTTGTCCTGGAAGTATCAGTATGAATGCATGGGTATTTTGTTTTGTTTTGTTTTATTGTGTTTTTTTGCCTTTTAGTTAAGATAAAATATATTTCTTAGCTCTGACCACTGAAAAGGCCTAGGAATGCCAACCCAGTAATCATAAGCATTTCTAGTGCTAGGTTATGGTTCAGAGATACCATTTCACAAATAAAAGGAATAGTTAATTAGAGAAACAGCTGATTCAAGCTCTGAGGCAGGAGATGTGCAAGATGAGCTAAAATATCTGTTAATACTAGACAGTGACGAAACTATTAAAGACAATTAAAAAGCTGTATCAAAAGAATTAGGAACCAAACTTAAAACAATTCCACTGGTCAAACACAAACAATTTTAGTATCAATGGAGTAAAACAAATATATTTAAATCCATGAGTTCATAAGAATACTAGGGGAAAAAACCCTCTGATGGTCACTGACGGAGGATGCTTGTAAGTCAACTCCCTATTCTGATAACTAGTAAATATAAGAGCTAAAGATTCATGCAGTCATCATTCTTTTCACTTATAATCAATGTTTGACAAATTTCACAGATGAGGGAAAGTTTTTCTATGTAGTATTCCAGTTAATAAGAAGAAATAATAAAACTGAAGTATCATCACTTTTGCATCCTCCTAAATGAATTAATGACTTCAAGCATTTCTCATCAACAGCAACTAACATCACAAAAAGAGAGAGTCTAGTACAAACAAAAAAAGACAAAACAAAAATCTGAATCAGAACAAGCATCTAGATCCAACTACTAAAATGTGGGAAAAGAATAGGCAAAGAGATATGCTGAATGACTACAGAAATGCAATCAGCAAAATCAAGACTGTGTGAAACTCTATAGGACACATGACTTGTTTTTTTAGCAAATAAATTTCAAGTAATAAAGGGGATAGGTAAAGTATTAAAGAGATATAAGAAACATATCTCTCAAAATGTGTATGCCTTGTTTGGATCCTGATTTAAACAAACTGAAAAATAAAACAGCAAAATAATACATGATCCATTCGTGATAAAAGTGTAAAACTGAACACTGACTACATATTTATGATTAAGGAATTATCCTTAAATTGTGGGAAAATGGTATGTAGTTATCTTTTTAAAAGAGTCTTTAACTTTTAAAGGTGAATACTAAAATATTTCTGAAAAAAGCTTAAAAAATTCATTGGTGGATACTTACATTGTAAGCCACATAGGTCCATTTGGACACTTTTACTGGAACCCACATAGATGTCCCTTAAGGTAAAGGAAATTAATTTATTTGCCTTGTTTTGTTTTTATATCAAATAATTTCTTTCTTTTTTTTGAATACTGGTAAAACACTCCTCAATCACAATAAAGAGGTGGTTTTCCAAAAACTGGTTACATTAAGACAGATAATCTAGCAATGTTTTCTCGATGTTCATCACCAACTAGCATTCACACTGAGTGAAATATAAATCTATGTGGTATCTTTAAGGAATTATCAATAGAAGGAAACAAATATTTCATTTCCCAAGGAAGACATATAATTAAGTAGAGTTTAAGAAGTATAATTTGCTTTACATTTAAAATGACAAAGCAAGTTATTTTGCTTTATATTTAAAAACAAAATTTACCAGCAAAAGATATATTGGTCATCTAAAAGAAGACTTTAGAATAATTGATAACTGAGAAACTAAAAAGAGTCAAGAATAATATAGCACTTATTTTATATGACTGTCAGGAGAATAGAGACCTTTAACTAAAGATGTTTTATTTGTCATGTTATTTTGGGCACAAAATTTTTATCAGCAGCATCTTTCAAGTTGCTTTTCTACTTTTTCTCTTCCTAACCAAGAACTGCACCAGCATCATCATAGGAAATTAATAATATATAATAGGTTCAGAATATTTGAAGTATCATAGTTCCAAAGACTGTCTACTACTAACAATCTACCCAAAACAATAATGAAAAACTCCATTTAAAGTTTAAATATGCTATTATCACCAACCTGTTAAGTCAGAAATTATAGCTGGATTTTCCTCAAAATGTTTTGCTGGGTGCCTTATAAAGTGGTGAAACAAAACGGACAATTTCTTCTTGGAATTTTGAGTTATCTAGAAAGAACATTTACACATTCTGTATCATTTTATATCTATTTTAACAGTTCATTGAAACATTGTTTCATGTAATAATGACAAGAACCAACATTGTTTCCTCTGAGTCAAGCACTGTTCTAAGTAACTGAACAAGTTACTAACTCATTTAATCATTGCAGGAACTCTAGTAGACAATAACCATTTAATCTGTATTTTAAATATAAAGAAACTAAAACACAGAGTAATTAAGGGACTTCCTAAAATCACACAGCTATTAAGAATCTGGACTGGAATTCAAACCCAGGCAGTCTGGCTCCAGAGTCCATGCTTTCCTAATTAAGCAATAGTACTTTTCAACAGCTAAGAATAAAACATTATAAGGATTTATAGAATCGGAAGAGAATTTAAGAGATCCTCTGGTCTAGAGACTCCACCACACTACTTTCCAAACTCAGACACGTCCCAGTCTCACAATAAAGAATCCACTGGTCACGAAGGAAAACACATATTGCTAACTGTCCTTCCTTGGAAACCACTCTCTTTTACTCTGATCTTCTACTTGCTTTATAAATCTCCTAGCACAGTAATATGCTGACAACTTTATATCAGCCCATCCCCTATAAAAAAGGTGTACTAGGGTATAAAATCCATTATTGAATTGAAACCACTATTCAATTCTCTAGTTAAAGCAATGAGACCCTGATAGGTAATTCTCAGCAATGCAGTGAGAACAACAAAGAAATGACTGCAACGACCCGGGTCGACTAAACCTTTCCAGTCCCTTTGGAAGTCACTAGCATTGGACATTTCTAATTTGTTACTTTAAAAGACAGCATATTCCAATTTTCACAACTCTTACCAGGAGAATGGTCTACCCTTTTTAGAGCAAGTATCTGACTCCCTGTCACTGTGGTATCTTAGACAGGGAGACAGTCCTTCAAAAACTGAAGACTGTTATGCTCCCCATATAAGACATTTCTTCTGCAGGAAAAACAACTTCAAATATACGGATTGTTTTTCGTGGAACATTTAGTCCCTTTGCCATCCTGATTGGCTCCCTTGGATAAACTCAAGTTTACTGGTGGCCCCCTTAAGACATAGCACACAAAATATAAATAGAGGACAGTGGAATTTTTATATTAACTGATGTAAATTGACTCGATCTCATACTAAATTAGTTTGATTTTCTTAAGTGAAAGGGCAGGCCGAGAGTGGGAAATGCATTTTTTTACTCTTCTTCCTAAATCTTAATACAATGATGAGAAAGTAGAAGTTATGCTTTTGGAGAAAGCACACTTTAAGTACAATTAATTTTGCAGACTTTGTCTTTTCAGGAACAGACTTCCTGGTGCTAGGTATCTCATAGTGGCAATCAAGCTTGCCTACAGTAAAGGGAATTTACAAGGCCCAAGACATCATGCATTGGGCAAGGACTGTAAAAGTCATGAAACTTGTAATTACACAAGTTATAACCGCTCAGAGAAAGAGCAGAGGTGAGGATTCGATTGGGCACTATCTACAGGGAAACCAAGGATCCCCCAAAGCTACCCACTGGGAATGGCTAGGAGATAAGGGGAAGTGCACCGTCCACTAGCTCTAAGGAATGTTGTTTGGGAACGTGCAGGAGAATTGGAATCCTTGTCACGTCCTTCTCTAGGGGCTATGATAATGTGGGTGGACATTAATGGGTCTCTGTGTCACAGGTTCTACACGACATCCACAGGTGGTCGATAAGGAAGTCACAGCAGTCACGTGCAACATCTCCAAGAAAAGGATTTAAGCCAGGACTTTAGGGTACTACGACGCCACACTCACCTAGAGTGTAGGTTCACTCCCTGTCTGTGGGGGGTGAACTTTTCTTAAATAAATCTTTCCTTCTCTCACCTCTGTGTGTCGCAATTCTTTGCATCTACTCGGATCTCTGGGTTGCCAGCGTGTACTTCCAGCTTGCCAGCGCCAGCAGTGCTGCGCGCCTCACCTCTCCCTCTCCGTTTTCCCTCACCCTGTCCATCTGTACCCTAACATTAAGCAGTCAGGCCTGTTTGCAATCAGTCAAAAACCGTAAGCCTGTCTCCCAAAACTACAGAAGCCAGCATTCCAGCATCCTCACTCACCCTCTGGGCAATTCATCCACTCACAAGTTTTTAGCTGTGACTTTTATGCTGATAACCACCAAAAATTACTGATTCTTGCCTTAGCACTGCATGTTTGACATTACTTATTCTCTGAGTTATAGTTTCCCCAAACATATGTTCTGCTTCCTGAGGGTTGGGAGTCACAGCCTAAGTTTTTAATTTCTAGTACGTAGTCCAGTTAGCTATACATAGTGAGTTTGTTAAACAGAGCTTAGTTTCACAAACAGTATTGTATTCTGACTCTTAGAAGTATGCCTATCCAAAATTTCTCCTTTACCCCTTAACATATATAAAATATTTATGCATTCAAAATTATAACTTACTATGTACTAGTATTATAGTACTCTTCTCATTTTAAGAGTTAATGGAAAAGCATGAGTTTATTTATTAAAAGTAGTTTAATGTCCAATTTTTTAGGATTATCTCTATCTGAGGTACTCCTGTTCTTCATTAGTTGGAATAAGGTTTTTCAGTTCAAGTACAAAGTGAGCTTGCGTTTTTAACTGATTCTATCATTGTATCTAGTTGCACCCTCTCAAGTAGACTTAAAACTTTTGCCACAGTTAAGCCTCACAATTAAAACAATGTCAATAAACCAAAACTGTCTGTGTTCCAAGACCAAGTCGCAGGGTCGACTCCGTGAAGCTTATTTAGTTCAATGCATGTACTCACAAATAAGAAATCTTGTGGTTTAAAATGTGGTAAAACACAAAACGATCTGAATCTTCAGGAGAGAGCTAAGTATATATGTTTCTCTCTAACAGTGGTTATACAGCTTTCCAGAGAGCTAAGGGAAAAAGGCAGATCCTTCTCCCTCCCCATGGAGAGAGTGTGCTATGGGAAAGGTTCCTGCCCAAGGCTGAGAATTGCCTGGAGATCCATCCAGCCTGGCCTCAAAGACTTGGAGCTCCCAGGGGAAAGACTCCCCAAATATCTGGGCTGCAGAGCTTTGCCATAATGAAAAAGATTCATAATACCTGAAAAATAAGGAATTTTTTCCCAAAAGCAGAAGCCAGAGCAAAAGTTCTCAAACCACATTCCCATGGAACAAGATGACGGCTGTTTATGAGGAATAATGCAATCTGCTCCCAATTCACAGGAAAGAAATTAAAGTGAAGGGACAGAACTCTGAATTTTGCTGAAATCCTTGATGCCTGCTAGCTACCATTCATCTGTTATCAGACAAGAAAGAGATGAAAGAATAATGTGACGTTCTGAAAAGAATACAATGATTTCCATATGTTCTGCTAATTGAACAGTTTGAAGAGTTTACACAGTGAAATCTCATTACAGAGAAGGTTCAACCTGCAGAAGCACATAATTTAAATTCTAGTGAGTTTGGGTAATTCAATAAATTATGTATTCTGATCTTATCAGAAAGCTAAATTGCTTTTCAAAAACATGGCTCAGCCGGGCTTGGTGGCTCAGCCTGTAATCCCGCGCCTTGGGAGGCTGAGGTGAGTGGATTGCCTGAGCCCGCGGGTTCGAGACCCGCCTGGGCAGGCGAAACCTCATCTCTACAATAAATCAAAAAAAAATTAGCTGGGCATGGTAGCGCACGCCTGTAATTCCGGCTACTTGGAAGGCTGAGGCGGAAGGATCACCGGAGCCCAGCAGGTCGAGGCTGCGGTGGCCGGAAGCGGCCGCCGCACTCCAGTCTGGGTGACGGAGTGAGACGCCAACTCAAAAAAAAGAAAAAAAAAAAAAAGAAAAAAAAAAACAAAAACATGGCTCAAAATGTCTAATAAACTCAGGAGGATCTCTTAAGTCCAGGCATTTGAGTACATTCTGGGCAACACTGCAAGACCCTGTCTCTTAAAAAAAAAAAGTCTAATAAGATGGACCATATTTATAATGTATTACCAAAAAAGATATAACATATCTGTAAGAAGTATTTCCTATAAATTAAAGAAAGTTAAAGAATATATTTAAAATTTTAACAGTGAAGGAGAAGAACTGATTTAAGGTGCTTTCAATTTTTCATTTTCACTGCATTTTATAAATTATTCATAGTGGTCAAAGTACTAGAAAAAAAGTATTTCCATTTTGAATCTAATTTAATTAAAACTGATATAAGGTATATAGGCTTCTATTTTCATTAAGTAAAAAAATACATTAAATCCATCATTGCTGTAAATGATACAGTAAAGTAAAAGTTTTCACTCTACTAAAATAATTTTTAGTTTAAAAATACATACTTGTTTAGTATCGGCATCAATTAGATCAAAGAATGCTCGAATTGTAGTCAACTGCAATTGTTTACACCTAAAAAATAAAATGTTACAAATGAAACTTTCTTAAAACATTATTCTGAACCAAACATGCATAATTCTATTGTTTACTGTAATATCTGAGTTTTCTTTAATGCTGTAAACTCAAAAATTATTTAACAAATCATTCTTATTAAGCATATATCTTAATGTTGAAACTTTGAAAAATAAAGCAAATGAAACTTGCTGGATGTTTGATATTATCATCAGGGCCCTTTTGTCTTCCCAGATCTCCTTTCCTACCCTGGTCACGTGTCCCTACCTTAGCCACGCGTGTCCCTTCCCTAGCCACACATGTTCTGTGTACCCTATTCTTAGATTCCTGCACTATGTCCTTCTTGCAAACACTACTTCTTACACAGTCAGACTTAGGTCAGAAAAGAATCTTTCAGCTGAAACATACAGAGATAAATACTGGGGTCTGCCTATTTCTTGGCCCACATTTAATCTCTATTTTTAAATTTACATTAAGGATAAATCTAATTCCTACTTGGTCTTCTATGTGCTGCTCCCTAGACTATCACTGCTGCACTAACCGAATCTGAGTATGGTGATTGCCCAGGAGCTCACCAAGTCCCACCACAGGAGCATTTGATCCTGCCTAGCCAGGACAAACTCTAAAACTTTGGTATTTGATGTCAGCTTCATTTGAGGCTGATGCTTCTGCTTCGGGAGATGGTTTTATAGGTTGTCAAGGGAACCTTGGTCAAACTGAGATATGAACCAAGGTTACAGTTCTCAGCTCTTCAGTTAAACTTTCTCCCATAGCCTTTATGGATAAAGTTCTAAGAAAGCTACCAAACCAATTCCTGTACTGATGAGAAAGGAAGACCACAACAAATCATCAAAATGAGGCATCCAAGAATTAACTCACCATACAATGGACAAGTGGTCTGTTGAGACCCAGGTCTTAGGCACTGCTGAACTCTTTAAAAAAGAGAGAGAGAAAGAGAGAGAGAGAGAGAGAGAAAATCAAACTGAAGAAAAGCACATTTGTTATTCACCAAAAGGTCTGAAATTTTTTAAAGCTAATATTTAGAAACATGTAACATAGTTTCACCATACTGGAATATATAGACATTTTCATTTTAAAATTATACTTTCTCATAACAGGTGATCCAAATATATTAAAATATTTCTGCATAAAATAACTCTCTCTAAATATCTTTAGTCAAGGTTAAATTACTCTTTAAAAATTATTAAAGCACCCACAGACTCTTTACTGAAGTTAAATGTCTAACTTTTTAATTACTTTAATGAGAGGCTAATTCCTCAATAAATCACAATTAACCTGGAAGTTACAAAAGACATATTGGTAATTTTAGTTTTGATGAAATGATCACTTAATAGTGTAAGATGTTACTCCTTCATCATAATATGCCTGAGAAGTATTGTAAGAGGTGATGAATTGTGTGGAACTTGTGTGAAGCCTTATATATTAAGTGTGATGAATTATGTGAAATGTAATGAAACTATAACCTCATATATTAAGTATGCTGAAACTGTGTGCTGTGACCTCTCCCCTAAAACTTAGTAATTCTTGGAAATCCGGGAAAGAACGCCCCACTTGGAAGCCCCAAGTGGCTATATTAGATAAGTTAACCAGCTTTTTCTGCTTCTGTAACCCCCCCTGGCAGTGTGTGAGTGTTGTGCATAAGCCCCTTTCAAATTCTAGCGGGCTTTTCTCTGTTTGAATTATGGCGGGCAAGCCCCTCTTCTGGTGGGCTTTGTGTTGTTTGAATTTGAATTATAAGGGCCTTGTGGATTAGGCGGGCTTTTGCATATTTAAGAAAGGCCCGTGCTGCAGTGTGGGGCCCTCGCCTAGAGACTTGTAAGTCTGGTGAGAGGCCCTGGCCAGTCGAACCTGGTTAATAAATCTCTCTTTTGGTAAATTGTGTGTCGGCGCCGTGAATCAAACGCTTGGACCCCACATCAGGGGAACCTGGCAGGAGCCCCCATCCCCAGGAAAGGGCACCTGAGCCGCAAAGGGGAAAGAGGTCAGGCCAAGGGAAAGACCCCAGCTAGAGGGTGGGACTTCAGCAGAGGAGTAACCTCAGGGAGGTGACAGTGGCACCCGTCATCAGGTCCTTCCCAGACACAAAACCAGCCTGCCCAGGGTGAGGCCAGCAACACTGTGAGGACGCTCACAGGGTGCTTGGGCTTCCAGGGGCCACCCAGAATGCAGGACTGGATCGCAAGGTTGTGCCCTCAGCCTGCTCCAGACCCAGAGTCTCCGTTCCCGCCTCTTAACACATTCCAACTCTCCCAATTCCTGGTTGTGTGACTTTGGGTAAGGTTTTTCAGTCTCTCTGTGCCGTTGATGGTGTATTTGTTCCCTAGGGTGGCCGTAACAAATTGTCACCGACCTGGGGGACTTGAAACATCAGAAATGTATTCTCACACAGTTCTGGAGGCTAGAAATTCAAATTCAAGACGTCAGCAGGGTCACAATCCTTCTAAAGGTTCTAGGGGAGAATAATTCCTGGGTGTAACCCCAGGCCTCCTTCCAAGAAATCTCTTCTGCTGGAGCTTGTTAAACTTGGGTTTCCATCCATGACAAACACAAATGCCCTTACTAAAATAACTGGCTATGTGCTTGGGTCTTGGATGTAGTCCCTGTCCTCTTGGGAACCATTTTTCGTTTGTTTGTTTTTAAGGGAATAAAGGAGAAAATTGAACAAATAATACAACCTGGAGCCAGAGTTCTGAAGAAGACATCAAGAGCAGTGAGGTCTGAACCTCTGCCTTGGGCTTTAGTATGTTCCCTCTTTCCTAGAGGGAAGAAAACAAAGGGGTGTTTGTATGTGATTAAACACAAACAAAGCCAGCATCCTGTTCGCCCCAGCTGAATAGTCAGAAATAGCCAGTCTTTAAAAACAACAATGCGCTAGTCACCCAGAGTTTTATTTCCCAGGTGTTGCTGGGTGACAGGTGTTCTCTAAATCCAGCTCTCCTGCCAACTCCTCAGGATGTTTCTAACCTTGTGTCACAGGGGAAGAGACTGGCTGGGGGAGAGATGTGGGAGTCACCTCCCTATTGGAGAGGAGCTCCCGCCTGCGGGGCACCGCCACGTGATACCTTGCCCATGCAGCTGAACATTGTCTTAACAGATGGTCTTCTTCCAACTGGGGCAGAGAGTGGCTGTTGGTGCCATTTGTTTGCAGTTAGTGGCGTCTATCACCTTGCTGGGGCCTTTCGAAAACTTTTCCGTGGCTCTGTTTCTTACTCACTCCCAAATGTGAAGCCAGGCTAAAAAGTAACAAGTCTGGCTTCTTCTGCCTGAAGCACCAGAGATTCCCTTAGTGTTTCAGGTTTTCGCACCCTGTGTATTCGCGTAAGTCGTTCCTTCTACCGATGATGCCCTTCCTTGCAGTGCAGGTTCAGGGCATAGCTCAGATGTTCCCTTTTCCTTGGTCAATAAACCCATCCTTAGCAAGCACCTACTATTTCCCAGGTACCAGCCTTGGGACAATGACTGGAGCTTCTTTGTCCTTGTGGTTTCGTCAAGGCCCAGAATCCCTTTGCAGTTTGTTGAGTGAATGAATGGATGCCACATGGGACAGTGAACACATGGGACAGGACTTTAGGATGACTTAGAGTTGGGTTATGGATGCACAGGACCAATGTCCTAACTGTTCGATGGAACACCAACTGGGAGATTCTCAGGTGACAAGCGCATCCTCTGATATGGCAAGCTCTTCCCAGAATCTCCTCCATTGACCTCAGTGGTTCCTGAGAGTCTCACCCTGAGAAGCCCCACCCCCACCCACGGGGGCTTTCTGTAGGAACTCCATTCCTTCCACAGGGCAGAACATCTGACTCCCCATGGATTTACATAGTGAGCCTTGCCAAAAACTTAGCCCTCCCCAGGAGAGCCAGGGCCCTGGGTTTTGGCTCACGCATAGCTGTGACTCACTGTTAGGGTTTTGAGCCCTTTGGGATCCCGTAGCTGGAACTTCCAGTGTCGGGTGGGGCCCAGCCCAGAGGGTTGTACAGGATTTCAGGAACATCATGTTCAAGTCTGTCAGCTGTTTCCTTGCTTTTCTGCTGTAGGACTGTGCCCCTGGATGATGAGGCTGCAACGTCTGTGTACCATCAGTCCACCTGGACATGACTGACCAGAATCCAGAGTGGAACCTTCTGGAAAACAGCATGAGAAAGCAGCCAGGGGCCAAGCCTGCTCTCCTGAATCCACATGCTGGCAATCCTCATTTTCCTTCTTTAAAATGACAAAAGAGGTAGCCCAGCCCAGAGGCTGCTTGGCGTGGCAAAGAATATAAGCTTTGAAACTGACAGAACCTGCCCCCGCTTATTGTAGAACTCAAGCCAGTTGCTGGACTTCTCTGAACCTCCGGGGGTTTAAATGAGGTCAGCATGTGCCACTTCACGGGGCTGTGGTGACAAGGACAATGATATGGCAAAAGAACACACCATGTGCTGTTGGCACACAGTGGGCCCAGTAGACAAGAGCACCTCAGCCTTCTCTACTGACTGTGTCGACACGGAGGGGAGTTGCATGTGCTCTCCCGAGAGGACCCAACTTCTTGAGCAAAGCAGGAAGCCGGGGAGTCTGACTGCTGGATGTTTAGGAGGAAGGAGACAGTCTCCCTAAGAGCAGAAGATGGGGAGCCCCCAAGAAGCCAGGAATTTGTCTCATGGCGAATCTGCCTGGGCTGCCGCTGGGAGGGTTTCTCACAGGACCAGGATAGACCCCATGACGGGGCCTCTACATGAGAAATACAGCCCTTATTCCAATTTCCCAGGGACAGCAGGGTGGGGTAGAGAAAGACTAATTACTTTCCTCTGCTGCCTTTTCTCTTATACAAAACGGAAGTGAGAAAAGACAGGTTACTAGCCGGGGAGCCAGGAGGCGGGGATCTGCATCTAGGTGCCAGTGTTGTGTGACCTTCACCAGCCCCTCCACCACCCACCCCAGACCTCTGATTTCCACTCTGTAAAACTCGGGGGCTGCAGTAGGTTATTCTCAGGGTCCTATTGGCATTCCACGGACATGACTTTGATGATACAGGTTTGCCTCACTGGGAATTTCGGGTGAATGCTCTGGAGGGGAGGAGATTGGGAGACTTGGAGGCACATTCAAAATCCAGATTCATGGCTCCCCAGAAATTTGGGCATGGAATTGAAAACCTCATGTACTTGGGGGAAAAAAACGGGGAGTTACCAACCATAACCAGAAGACTCTGGCTACATAAAACTACAAGAATGTTCTGCTAAAAAACAAAAGAAAGGTTTCATGGACAGGATAGAAATCTTCCATTGAAGCTTTGTGCTGACTTGACCAGAAGACTCAGTGTTTGCAAAAATGGCCTCAAGACATGGAAGAGCTTTGGCAAGAACCCTGTTCTTTCTTGGACCCATCCTCATCCCCAAACCCAGCCAGTACATCTGCATTTCCCTAGATCAGGCCCATTGGTTCTGGTGTCTTAGCTCAAACTCTCTCAGAAGGCGATGAGGGTAGAGTGGAGAAAGTAGTAATCCTATCTCTGCCACTTGCCACCCATGCCACTTAAACTCTCCATTAGTTTCCTCCTCTGTACATTGGGTATAATAATGCCAAACTGTCTTCTATTGTTAGGCAGTTGGAGTGAAAGCAATATTAGCAGCAATCCTATTAATAGTAATACTCACTAATATTTTACCTTACTAAAGGATGCAAGACCAGAAGGTGGGTAGTTGGAAAATCTTATGAGTGTAATGCAATGTCCCTGGCATGTGTGGCCTCCCTGCCTCTTCATCCAACAGGAGGCCTCTGTCCTGAGCCATTATCCTGGGGTCCAGGTGCTGCTCAGCAATACAAAGGCTGAAGGGCTCAGCTCAGCTTGAGAGATGACTTGCCCTGGCCGCTGTTCTGGTCCCCCCAAGTCTTTGCCTTTCACTCTTGATTGTATACAAGCACTGTGTTCCTCTCTGGCTAAGTCAACCCTTCCGCCAGTGTCTGCTAAGCTCCCCTTCCCTGTATCCCTAGCAGTGGGGACAGACACTTGATCTATTTAGTTTTCATAGAGGGCTTAGTCAGGCAAAGCAGTGTGTGTGCTGAGCTGCACACGTGTTTTCCTTACATAAATTCTAGAAATGATCACATCTTACTGCTTCATTCCCCACTCCCTCCCATCCAAGTTGTCTCTCTCCCACCCCTCACAGAGCACTAGAGGGGACATGAGATGGCATATATAAAGCACTTGAATAGGCCTATATTTGTTAAATGAATTGAATCCATAGTTTAAAACTTTCTGACATAAGAACACCCATGCCCAGAGAGGATTCTCCCAAACACTTAAGAAATAAATAATATTAATTCTGCACCAGGAAATAAAAGAGGAAGAAATACTTCCCAATCAATTTTCTGAGGCTAACATTACTCTGATACCAAAATCAGGCAAAAACATTACAAGAAAAAAGTACAGATTAATACCTTTCATTAACATAGAGGCAAAAGTCCCTAACAAAGCATGAGCAAAGAGAATTCAGCAACAGAAAAAGGTTAATACATCAAGACAAAGTGAAATTTTTTTGGGGGGGGACTGTAAGGCTTGTTCAACATTAGAATATCGATGTTTTTCACCATATTAAGATAAAAGAAGAAAACAATACGTGGTTGTCTCCAGAGATACCTATTTTTGCCATTCCTATCCTACTAAAAACTCAAACCAGTGAAGTAAAACAACAAAAAATAAGTAAAAGGCGTACATTTGGTGGACTACATAGTTGCTTACATAGAAAATCCCAAGGAATCAGCAGAAAAGTTCCTAGAAACAATATAGGCATTTAGCAAGCTCCCAGAGACAAGGTCAACATACAAAACCAATCATATCTATCTATCTATCTAATATATAACATATATATTAAAACATATGAAAAATCTCTATGGTATGGGGATAGACAGAGTTCTTAGCTACAACAACAAATGTATAATTCATAAAAGAATACATACATGCATATATAATCAGCAATGAACAAGTTGAAATGAAAATAGAAAAAGATGGCATAATTTACAACAGCATACAAATATGAACTATTTGGATATAAATCTGACAAAATATGTTCAGTAACTGTATGTTTAAAACTCTACAACATTAATGAAGGAAATTAGAGACACTCTAAATGAATAGAGAGATGTATTACATTCATGACTTAGCAAACTCAATATTATTAAAATATTAATCTCCCTGCATTTTTCTATAAATTCAACACATTGCCAGTCAAAATCCGAGTAGGATTTTTCTTGTAGCTATTAAAAGCTGAAATCAAAATTTGAATAAGAAGGAAACCAGATTTCCATTTATGATAAAAACCAAAGTGAAATGAAAATAGAATTAGTCTTTCTTAATGTGAGAAAACCTACAACTAATGCTATAAATAATGGAAAATAACAAAATTCCTTCCCTCTATAAATGGGAGAAAGTCAAAGCTTTCTTCATCTTTATTTGATATGGTACAAGAAGTTCTAGCCAGTGCAATAAGGCAAGAAAAGGAAAAATGCCATATAAAATTAGAAAAGCAAAACTGTTCCTATTCAAAGACAACTTGATTATGTATACACAAAATCCAAAAAATCTACAAAAACATCCAAATCTCACATATGTGTTTAGCAAAGTCACAGGATCGAAGTAAATATTTTAAAAATCAACCTTATTTCTATACACTGACAGTGAACAAGTAGAGAATAAAATTTACACAACAATGGTATATGGAATGTATTAAAAGCATGACATGTTTAGAGACAAAGGAAAGAGGTGCAAGGCTGAAAATGACAAGTAATGCTGAGAATTAAAAGATCTAAATAAATGGAAAGATGTGTCGCATTCATGGATTGGAAGGCTTGATATTGTTAGGATGACAAATACATCTATGAATTCAATGCCATTCAGTTAAAGAAATTCTTGCATATAAATTTGCAAGCCAATTGTTAAATTATATTTTAAAAAATCAGAGGACCTAGAATAATGAAAACAATTTTGATAAAGAAGAAGGACTCATGCAACCTATATTGACATTGGAAATCCCAGTATATATACAAGGGGTGTTGTAGTGGTACTCACATGTTTAAGACTTACTATAAAGAAAAAGTAATAAAGACAGGATAGATTAGTGTCAAGATATACAAAGAGAACACAATAAAGAATCGAGAAATAAAATCACTCTTATACAGTCAGTGATTTTTACAAAGCTCCTAAAGAAATTTAATGTAGAAAGCAAAATCTGTTCAATGAAAGTTGCTTGAACAACTAGATTTCAAAAGGAAAAAAGAAACCACAACCCTACCTTACATCATACACAAAAATCTATGTGAATAAATCTTTTGCCTAAATATAAATGTCAAAACTATAAAACTTCTAATAGGAAACATACTTTTCTCATTTGACATAAGAAACATTTTTTAAGCAGTACTAAGAATTATAAAGACATGGTAGATTAAACTCCATAAATATTAAAAGGCTCACCAAAAGACACCACTAAGAAAAGTAATAGATACAGCGCAGAGTAAGAGAGTAAAACACATATATCTAATAAATTTATCAAATCTGAAATACATCTCAAAACTCCATAAGAAAATATAACCTATTTAAATGTTAGTGGCATTGCAAAATTGTGTAGACACTTTAGAAAACTGGCATTTTCTTGCAAACTAAAATATATATATGTGTATTTTTTACTTTGTAAGAAAATCACTTTGATGCCACTTTGACTTTTTTCTCTTTTTTGTGCACACACAAACTGCTTTGAACATTCTTCTACCAGTTTTAAAATATACAAATATTTATATCCTCAAACTGGATATAGTCTAGAAGTTCATCAACAGGATAATGGCTAAAAACCCTTTGTGGTATATTCATACAATAGGTTTCTATTCAACAACAGGAAGGAATGAACTACTAAAGACACAACAGCATGGACAAGTCTAAAAGATATGATGAGTGAAAGAAGTTTAATCTAAAAGAGCATACACCGTATGGTTCCATTTAAAGGAATTTCTAGAACTTGCAAAACTAAGCCATATGATAGAAAGCAGAACTGTAGTTAGCTGGGGAAGATAAGACATGGACTGCCAAGAAAGGGGCATGAGAAAGCTTTCTGGGGTGGTAGAAATTCTGTATCTTAGTAGGTATGTGATTCACATGATGATGTGTTTATCAAAATTCATCAATTGATATGCTTAAGATTTTGACTTTTCGCTATGCAAAGCAAGGCTTGTTTAAAAAAAACTTATAACAGAAAGGAAAAAAGGACTGAATCTGCACAGGGGAAAAATGCTTCCAATATCAGAGTCACAGCACAAAGAACAGAGTGACTTGGGTGATTGGTTACTGGATTGCCACACCAATAGGGGAAGATATGGCTGCCAGGAACAGAGAGGAAACTAAGGCTTTCATTCCCATCTGACTGGGCCAGACCATAAGGCACCCCTGGTGGGACCTCCACGTGTCAATGCTACAACATCTGTTTAGGACAGTGAGCCTCTGATGCTGGCAGAT
The DNA here is from genome assembly GCA_963574415.1 of Tarsius wallacei. Taxonomy (NCBI): domain Eukaryota; kingdom Metazoa; phylum Chordata; class Mammalia; order Primates; family Tarsiidae; genus Tarsius; species Tarsius wallacei. The sequence goes on from CAUYQG010133013.1 coordinate 47,056, forward strand.
GGTATTTGAGAATGGTCAGGTTGGGGTCAGAGAGAGGTCAGGCTGAGGTCAGACAGAGAGGTGACATCAGCACTCTCCTTTCTGCAACAAAGCCCCCCTTAATCTCTCTGTCTTGAGCAAATAGTTTGGTTTTCCATAAAAATGCCCCTGACTATTCATGCACAGTAAAGCAATGACTTTTCTCACTTTCTAAATCTTGCTAAGCCCCAAAGGGTTGAGTCATTTGGTAAAAACGAATCATCCCTGCCTCGGTTTCCCTGTGTTCCCACACCAATTTCCATAAGAAAATATCACTTTGATGCCAATAACCAGTCTGACTTTTTTCTCTTTCTTGTGCACACACTCACACGCACATATGCACGTGCACTGACTCTGTCCTCGGCAGACTTGTCGGCAGGCTCTCCGCCTGAATGCATGCACAGAGCGGGGCCCAACATACACAGACCCTTTAAGTGTGATGAGGACCAGAAGTTGAGCCCAGTGGTCGCTCCCACCAGTGCACAGCCTGAGAGAATCCTCCCCCACACATCCACCCATGCAGATCTCTAAAGCTAAAGTGGTACATGGGCTTCAGCTGCCACCACAGCAGAAGAGATTCAATTCCAGTCATATAAAAAGGAAGGTTCTACGATGCCTGCCTCTGCTCTCTGTTCCTGCCCCCTTTCCCTTATCTAAGTCCCTCCAGCAGGCTAAATTCGCCAGTGAGATTGCCTTACCCACCCACCTTATTTCACAGATGGGGAATCTGAGTTATGAGAATAGAATAAATTGCCCCCAAAGTATGTGGTCAGTTAGGGTCAGTGGCTAAACCAGAATCCTGAACTCCTGGCTTCCAGTCCTGGGTGCTGTCTGCTACACGATGCCACTTGTCCAAATTTCCCTTCCCATCAGGGGAGTGGGCTTATTCCCACTGGAAAGTGGCACCTAGGCTAGGGATTCTCCCATGGTCTGCGGAGGGAATCATGTGATGGCTTCCCCAGTTCTGGGATGAGAGCACACGTAGGACAACTTTAGAATTATCAGTTGGGAGATGGGGGAGGCGTTCTACCCTCAGTTGTTCACTGGAAACATACCACAGAGGTACAGATCCGGGGAACAGCGCTGGGCAAACCCAGTGGGGTCAGATGTAGTCAGGCCACACACACCACTGAGAGCAGCCTAGCATGTGCTCAGGGATGTGTTGGCTACAGGAAGATCAACAAAGGAAGCGAAAGGCATAGTTTTGACATACTGTCTCTTTCAACACACTTGGATGTTTCCCCTCCGTGGATATGTGGCCACGAGCCTTAAATGGGGAGAAACAGTTATCTCAGCATCTGCTCAATGAATGGTAGCAGGGGCTGGCTCGTTCTGAAGACCTGGTTTCAGAACTCAGCAGCCACAGCACCCAGAGACCAGCTCTGGGTCTCCACAGCCAGTGTTTCCTGAAAGCGATCAGAGGACAGAAGGATGAGTGGGAGAGGTGGAGCTGTCCACTGTCTTGGTGCTGATCTGCCTGGAACTCCAGCCTGGTCAGCAGACCCCTGGTAAACTTCCAGGGTGGGAACTAGAGTGGGACAGGGAACTTGGGAGAAATGGCTTTTTTTAAAGGCTCTAGTTCTGGGATTACAAGACAAGCTCCACTGCCTCACTACAGCCAAGAGACAGGAAATGAACAGGGCCAGACATCTTTAGAAGTCAGTTCAAACCCAGAGAAGCCGTTGTTCATGAGCCGGTTCAATGCCTCGCAGACGAACACTGAGGAAGATCAATCACACACTTCTTTGCTCCTGAAGCCAGTATGAGTTGCAAATAAAGAAGTTACTGCCACCACCAGCAAATTTAATGGATTTTCAAAGCGAGGTGCAAACTCACTGGCTGACTATGTGTGCACGTGAGTTCAGTGGGGGAGGAATGGCTCTGTATCTGAGCCAGGTAGACTCTGGCTGGACTGCAACTCTTTCTATTTGCCCAACTGTGGGGCAACCGTGGTGTTGGTGATGCCCCCCTGGGCAGAGAGAAGACCTGCAATCTGATCCCAGATCTGCCACAGGATATCTGCGAGCTTCTTGGCTGCAAGCTTCTGACACTCAATCCATACACAGGGTGGCAACCTCTGTCCTATAAATGGTAAGTGGAGAAATGAACTTAAAATTCTCATCAGAAGGTCCTACTCAGAGCAAGCCCTCAGACGGACACTGAATTCCTACACGACTCAGCCGGCACTCAGTCCAAGCATCCAGTTTGGGAAGACAGGTCAAGGAGAGAAGAAAGGAAGTGATAGTTAATTGGGCATTGTCAAGAGAGATGGGGCAACCAAAACTGGATATCATAACAGAGCCAGCATGATTACATGCATAGGCCTGGGTTCACTTTACCTCTCTCATCATTTCTGACCTTCTGGGAATGCTGCTTAACCTCTTTGAATCTCAGTTTCCTCATCTGCATGATGAGGTTAACTGTAGTACGAGGTTGGAACCAAAAAAATCCCATAATTTATTTATAAAAAGTTGTGCATTTATTCTTACATATTTAAATGTCAGTCATTTTCAAAGTGCTCTCTGCTTGATGTAATACACCTATCAAGATGCTTTTTCCACCGCCCCGAACAGTTTTTGGACTTGTCCATTTTGATGCCTTTTAATGTTTCTGTCTTTTTTTGTTTCACCTCTTCCACATCAGCAAAACTTTTCCCTTAGAGGGCTTTTTTCATCCAAAGAAACAAAAGAAAAGCCACTCAGGGTGAGATCGGGTGAATAGGAAGGATGGGGGCATGGAGGTCATGATACCTTTGGTCAAAAACTGCTAAACACTCAGCATGGTGTGGGCAGGTGTGCTCATAAATCATCCATCATGAAATGGGCAAATGCATTGAGAGAATCGCCAAAAAGAAAAAAGAAATTCACTGAAGCTGAATGCAGTCTCTAACAACGATGCTAGCTGGTACACTGATGCTGATGGGTTCCTAGAACACTTACCTAGCAGAGGAAGCCTGTACTACAAGGGACCCCCCCCCCAAAAAAAGATAATTCTGGTTTTTTTGGGTCCCCCTCTTGTATCTTTAGGGCTGCCATGTCTTGATCATAGCAAATCTTTGAAAAATGTGGTCCAGCATTCTGAGTCTATCAGACAATGGGGCCTCAGCTTCTCCTGGGAGCCTGTCAGTGGGCACTGCCAGGCATCAGCCTTCTTTTTCCCTCTGGCCGGGCCCACTGCCCTCCTTTCCTGGCCTTTGGGGCCTGAGCCCATGGCAAAGACCCTGTCAGCAGGCCAGCTCTTCTCTTCTCTGGTAATGAGCAAGTGAGCTGGTGGCTCAGCGGTCCTGCTGGAAGGCCTCTGTTTCACTGATTCTGCTTACTCAACTTGAGGGCCAGGAGTGTACATAAACAGCTTTCCTGGGGAGGTACCACCTGTCTGATAGTAGCAGCAGAGAGAGCAGTAGACAGCAAATCAGGGTCCTGGGTTCCAGGCCACAGTTTGCCACCTACCAGCCACGTGTCCTTATGCAAAGTTCATTCCCACTGGGGTCTCAGTGTCCTGATCTGTACAATGAGAGCATATGCATGCCATTCCTAGAACTCCCAGGCTTCTAAAAGAATCCTATGAAGCTGTGCAAATGCCTTACAAGTGGAAACTAGTGGAGATGCCCGGATGCTGCAAATACTGGAAGCCATCACCTGAATGGAGCTGGCTTTCCTGTTCTTCCGCCTGGCATTGGACTGGCATCCAGAATTTGCCCTTGCCTTTTCTTCCGACTTTTCTTCAGACTCACCTTGTGCTCTGGAACCACAACTATGTGCCAGGCTTCGGCCTCCAGGCATTTGCCCAGGCACCTCCTTCCCCATGGAATGCCAGATCCTGGCTCTCCCCCACTCTCAGACATCCCGATTTCTCCAAAGCATGCGCTCTCTGTCTTCATAGCACTTTTATAGAACCTCCCTTGGGGACATGGGTGACATTCTAGCTTCTGTTTGATTTTTATCAATACTTTATGTTTTTCTAACGATAAGCAGGGAACGGACCACTGCAGGCCCTAACCTCTCATTGGACTGTGTGTCCAAGCACATGCGTTCGATAAAGACTGTGGCACAGTAGAAAGAAGACAGGTTTTGATGTCCAGTACATGTGGATTCAGATCCTCACTCTACCATCTCAGGTAGTTCATTTTATCCTCTCTATTGATTCCTACTTGGAATGGCCTTGAGCAAAGTTTGAACTTTCTGGGCCTTAGCGCCTTCATTTGTCAAGATGGAATCATGATATCTATGCCAGAGGGTTGCTGCAGAGATGGGCATTAAGGCACCCCTCTGAATGCCTCTATGTAGTCCTGTTTTTGAGCCCTTCCCCAGGAACCGGTGACAGCATTTAATGACTCATATTCACTCAGTCACGAACATCCCGTAACTGCTGACTTCTCTCCATCTCAAAAGAGCATGTGCAGATCTGGCCACAGTATGTTCCCCTGTTGGACACACTCCAGGCCTTGTTGCCTCAGATTGAGACCCAGGAATGTCCAGTCACCACTGGCCACACCAGGAGGTTTTGGAATAGGGTTGTCTGTGCTCAGGACAGAAGCCTGA
>CAUYQG010133015.1:0-18432 GCA_963574415.1 Tarsius wallacei
GAAAGACACCTGCACACTCATGTTTATTGAAGCACTATTCACAATAGCAAAAACATGGAACCCAACCAGGCTGCCTATTGAAAGTGAACTGGACAAAAAAATGTGGTACATATACATGATGGAATATTATGCAGCCATAAAGAAGGATACAATTATGGACTTTGCAGCAATTCAGATGGATTTGGAGTCTATTATACTCAGTGATCTACCACAGAATCAAAGAACTGAGTACCACAGTTCTTATTCATAAGTGGACCCTGAACATCTAGCATAATACCACAAGAAAGGAATTGGCAGTAGTGGGACACTGACAGAGCTGGGAGTAGGGCGGGCACATAACATCAATAAGGGTGCCTGATCTTAATCCAGGCGAAATGAGGTCCAGTGGGAGGTCCAAACTTCATCTGTATATAAACCACTTATGTACCAAATCCTGACTTGTACCACACATCTTGAAAATAAAAAAGAAGGTGGTATCAAGTATTAATAGACATTAAATCTAACACATTGTTTTAAGGGGCATTCAACAATAATTCATTTCAACAAGCACTTTCTGAACACTCATTCTGTTTCAGGCACTATGGTAAGTCCATGGGAGACAGAGACAAAAAAAAAACCCCCTCAATTCTTGTCTTCAAGGAACTCACAGTCTACCAGGAAACAGGTCCATACAGATAGAGATCATTACAAGTCAATAAGAGATATGCTAAGAGAAGAATGTGCAAAGGGTTGTGGGAATTCAGAAGAAGAGGAAACTATTGTACAGAGAAGAATTTGTATTTAAAAAAGGCCAAGGCCCTCAGTTAACACAATTAAATTCCTATGATAGAATTGTAGGCTTTGAGATAAAAAAGAGAGGAAAGAATTGAAAGGGTATGTTTTTGGGGCCTTCTTGAAAATACCTTTGTGCTACCCTGATTGGAGATTTAGTTGGATGTATTTGTGGTGGTCATCACTGTGCTGCTACAGTCTGGGCTGGGTTCAGTGGGGCCCATGTTTTCCCAGCAACCTCTGCATTGACTTGTGCCAGGTCTGATGCAGGGGTTGTATGCTGGGGCAGTAGACCAGGTATTGCCATTTGTAGCTGTTCTGCACTTGCTTAGGGGCTGACGTGGGTCAGGTTCCTGAACTGTCAGAGTTTATAGTAAGAATAGGTCCTGTCAGGCATCATTCTGCCTACCAGAGGAAGGAGAATTGAGCTAACATTAATTGAATGCTTAATATTTCATTTTAGTTTAAAGTAACACATGCTCCTGAGTGCTAGGCATTTTATAAGTCACCACAGATTCACCTTACAGTGGGAGAGACAACAGGTAAATAAGTAACTATAAATAAATAATCTACTGTGATATGTTATAAAGTTATGTATAATGGGCTGTGAGTACACAAATGATGGAGCAAATACATTGTGTTTTAGAGTTCAGAACGAGCTTCAGTGGGCAAACAACATTGGAACTAGGCTCTTATGGATGAGTATACTAAGCATTGTGCTGGATACCTTTAAAAAGTAATTCTTACTCAGAATTACAACTTTCAGTTGCAAATTACAGAAAACTCAACTTCAAATGGTAGAAACAAGGCATAGAAATTATTGGTTCATATAACAGGAAAGTCCAGAGGTTGAACAGGCTTTAAAGCATGGTTCAGTCATGACTCTAGCTCCTTTTCTCTGTGATTCTCTTGACTCTACCCTTCACTGTATGTTGATGTCCTCAGGCTGGATTCCTTCATGGTTATGAGGGAAACCAGTGGCAACTGGGATGGATACTTCCTCTTTTATATTCATTGAGGTAGAGGGTATTGCTTTCACACTGTAACACAAAAGCAAACTTTAGTGGTTCAGGATAACTAAAATTTAGGGTATGATTATACCAAGTATGGGGTGAGTCTTTTTAATTAATTCAAAAGCAGTTGAATAGTTGAAATAGCTTGGTGAGAACCCCAATTTCAGTTTCATTTCATATTTATATTTCATATTTATTTAATTATTTTAAAATGGCATTCCATTTTCTATGCCTCTTATGATATGTGTGTTCATTTAGAGACTAATAACTTCTGGACTATTTCCAAAACACAAAGGTCTCTTGTCCTATCAAAGCATTCTTCACAGCCTTCATATAATGAGAACGATGTGAAAAGCTAATTATGAGAAAGCAGTATTGGGAATGATCTAAGAACACAGTCTCTGGAGTCTGCCGCATATGGGTTATCATCTCTGCTTTATCATCATTTAATTGGGTACCTTGGGCAAATTACTTAATCTCTTGGAACCTTAGTTTCTTATCTACAAAACAGAAACAATGTTAAGACCTCATGGCTCGGTGCAGTTGCTCACGCCTGTAATCCCAGCCCTTTGGGAGGCCATGGTGGGAGGATTGCTTGAGCTCAGGAGTTCGAGACCAGTCTAGGCAATATAGCGAGACCCCATCTCAAAAAGCAAAAAAGTCTTACCTCATAACATTTGAGGATTACATGAGATAATGCATGTAGTCCATATGGCAAAGTGTCTCAGAGTTTCTCAGTTCACTGTGCCCTTAGTGTCTCAGTAACTCTTTTTCACAGCACCTCTAAGCCAAAAGAAACAGCATTTCTGTTTATTGAGTAATTAGGTGCAAAAAAATTAATAGTAGTAGTTCACAAGGAATCCGACAGATGTCGCTAAGTTTCCCTCAAAAACTTATCTTGCAGTACCTCTTGTGAGTTGGCTATGGCATCCTGGGATACCTTGGTTACCAGTTTGGAAATAGAATATTGCCAGGCACAAAGTTGGTACTGATTATACGTTATTTATTATTACTGTGAAATGTTTGTGACTATTATTACAGAGGACCTGAGTACCAAAGAGATAGCTTGTAGTTTGCATCAGACGTTGCCTATCCCTGAAGAAGGATGCCTCCCTGTTTGATAGTAATCCTTTCTAGTCCCAGATGTCTTCTAAGTGAACACCAACTTACCCCAGTCTGAGACAGGAGAGTGGTTTCTATGGGTAGACAAGAAAATTTCATGACCAAAACAGTGTCATTTTCTAGCTTTGCCACTATCAAGAATTTTCCACTTCCCTACTCACATTCTTTAGCGTTAAGTCATTTTTTCAGAAGGAACTTCTGGATGTTCAATCAAAAACATCTCCCTTTGTCTCCACGTGGTCCTTCCCACTCTCCTTTTCTTCTCCCTTCCTCCTCTTCTTCTCTCCATGTCCCTCTTGGCTAATGTCTGAAACCTGGCCCTTGCCCCCTCATGATGAGGGAAGGCAGGCTATTTAATTCAGGAAGAATAATTGGTTGGACTCTGTTTTGAATTAGTTTGGCCTATGAAACAGCAAGAAGAGTGGGTGCTGATAGAGCATTCCTGCACACCTTCTTCCTCTCCCCTAAGGGAACAGAGGAAAGAAATTTTTGCAGAAAGACTCCAAAAGTTGGCCTGTGACCTTGCGCATCCTCAAGAGGCTAAGAGGAGTGGAGGTGGGGGATGTGCTCAATCTCTGTCTCTCAGCAATTGAGGCACAAGGATGATCTTTGACTTTTTCTTAGAGACTAGAGCTGACTTTAGTTCTATTTGGTTGTTTAGATTCAATGAAGAGAAATTTGATGTTTGAGGAAATGAGAAGAGATGAAATAGCAGACCTGTCCATGCACTGTTTACTCTGGGCTCCTTGGTGCTGGCCGACAGAGGTCGGGAGCGGCTGGCTGGCTTTTAGCTCTGGCCAGCGGCATTTGCTTTGGTTGTTATGAGAAAGAGCACTTTGTGGAAAGCCTGCCTTCCCGGCCAAGGACCTATTTTCGTCCTGAATCTGTTGAGTCCAGCCTAAAGGCTGGGTCCAGGATCAACAGAGGCCATGGAAAATGGGACTGAATGCCTGGCAGTCAGAACTATGGGCTTTGTCTTTCTGACCAGGGCATTCTGCTCTGAAACCATGAAAGCAAGAATAATAGGGAGCTGGGGATCTTGTGGCAATAGGGCCACAAAGAGCTAGCTGTTCTTTGTATGGTCATTGTAATTCAGTTCTTGCTGAAACACCCCTCTAGGCCTTACTCCTTTCCAGGCTATCCAGTCTAGAAAGGTGAATGTGTAGCAAGAGCTGACACAGCTCCCAAAGTGCCTGAGGTACCCTAAGTGGGAGCCTTCCCACATCAAGAGACCCTTAAAAATCATTGAATGAACATCCTTGTCAACCAATCATATCCTATGGGAACACAGAGAATCTCAGATATGATTCTTTTCCTCTGGAATCTCAAGGTCTTTCTGAGGAAGAAGGCCATTTTCACAAAAAGATACTTTCAGTATTAGGCAGGGTATAATTAGGACCTTGTGAGTGGCAAAGAGAAATGCTGAAGGAGTTCAGAGGAGGGCAAGAGTCCTGGGGGAAGTATAGGTTGAATTGGGTCCTGAAAATGAGTAAGAATCAGAGAAAGATGTGATAAGAGTGCTCTTATATTCATAAGGCAGACATTCTTTGAAATGGGCCCAATATACATCTTTGGTTTACTGTAGGATCCTGGCCTCTAACCAGATTGTGTTCAGACTAGGGTATCTGTACTGAGATGGTTTTGAACCTGAGTGACCAGAATGACCTGAACTTCTCAAACCGGTGCAATTTGCATAGAACTGGGATAGAACTAGAATGATGTCTGGAAGCATGAGTCATCTCCATCAGGTTCTGCCTTTACACTGTCACTCAACCCTATCCCAACCTGAAGTTCAAGAGTGGCTCTTCTCTTGCTTTCAGGATGGCCAAGGAACCATATTTAATACCCAAGGCCTTCTACAGTTTGACTGCAACCTTCCCTTTCAGCTGTTCTTTATTCTTCTTATAGACTCCAAACTCTCCATTCAAGCTACATCTCTTCCTTATCTCCTGGATGAAGTTATTCATGGGCTTGATGGACTTTGGGACAAGTCTCCTTCCTCCTTTGAAGAATTTGAGATTCTCTGTGAAATCTCTTCACCCTCTTTCATATCTACCATCCCTATTACATTCTTAATTAAGCAGAGTGCTGTTGAAAACTGCTATTTTGTTGGTTTAGATCAGGGATCATCAAACTTACTCTGTAAAAGGCCACACAGTAAATATTTTGGGTTTTGAAAGCCATACTGTCCTTGATGGCACTACTCAGCTCTGCTGTGGTAGCAGGAAAGCAGCCTCAGATAACATGTAAATGAATGAGTGTGACTTTGTTCCAATAAAACCTTATTCATGAACTGAAATTTGAATTTCATGTAAGTTTTCACATGTCACAAAATATTATCCTTCTTTTGATTTTTTCAACTGTTTAACAATGTAAAAACTATTCCTAGCTCATGTTTTATACAAAAATAGGCAGTGGCTGAATATGACCTGCAAGCCCTAGTTTGACAACCCTTGCTCTAGAAGACAAAACTCAGACTACTGGGTGGAAATTATAGGGGAGAGATTTTTGGCTCAACTTAAAAAAAATGATCAGAGTTATAGGAAAATGGAATAGGTTGCCCAGGAAGTTAGAACTACTACTTTTTCACCAAAGGTATTCAAGCACCACTGGTTGGGGATGTCATACAGAACTCAAAGGTTGTATGGGGGATTGGACTTGATGTTTTCTATGTCTACAGGAATGTGCTTTTTGTCAAAGTGTTGCTTCATTCACAAAGCCATCATTTCCCAATTACTTGCTGTCTCCCTTTTATTTTTGAAGGTCTGTGTGTTTGTCTTACATTCCTCCCCACTTCACATTTGAAGTTCAAGATACTGTCTCAAATATCTCCCAAATTATTTCATTGTGTATATCTTATTTCCCTTCCAGAAACCCAGGGGTTAATGTCAAAAGGGCAAGGTTCATCCTGCAACCACTGCACTGTTGCATAGCAACCATTAGGGACAGCTGAGAATTACTGCAGAGGCCTTTGTGAAAAGATGGTCTGACCCAACCATCAGGACAGAGTAAAGTGCAGATGAGATAATATATGTAAACATTTTTTATTAATTATAAAAACAAGGTTTGATTCTGTCTTACAGAATATCACATTCTCGTTTATTTTACTATAAGAAATTTAAATTTGCTTTAAGAAACTTCGGCTCCTTTTTGCTTCCCTTCCTTTCCTAGTGGTTTGGTCCTACTTCTTAGAATAGTATCCCCTTTCCCTCAATTCTGCACAGTGGTCTGATCCTGTCTTACAGACTACTAGACGGTTTATGTTTTTACTCTTTCCTCTTTTCTTCCGTCCCTATCCCAGAGTGGTTTAATGGCGCCTTATAGAAAAGCATCCCTGTTCGGCTCCCTATGCATATTAGTGGTTTGCTCCTGTCTGGAGAGCGTCAGTACCTCCCGCCCCCACTCCTCTAATGCCAATGATTTGATCCTGCGTCATTGAGCATCAGCTTCTTTTAGCCCCTCCCCCGGGGTCTGCAGTGGTTTGATCCTACTTCTTAGACTATTAGGTCCTTTCTGATTCCCCCTCCAGCATCACCATCACAAATGGTATGGTCCTTAGCATCAGGTCCTTTTTGTCCCCCCACTAGTTTTCTAAGCAGATTGAAGCAGCTTCATCTTATTCCTGATTCGTCTTGACCCCACAGTGGCTTGCTCCTGCATAGCAATGTAAAACTAGCCCAAATGGGTTTAAAATGGTCACAAGTTGATTTTGATCAGTTCAAATATTTTCTGACAAGGAAAAATTAGTTCTGATCTGTTCAAATCTATTTTGTTCAATTTAAACTAATTTTGCAGAGCTGGAGCCCGAGGTCGATAAACCTAGGAAGATGACTGAAGACTATGCTGATTCAAGCCAAAGCAAGAAATCAGGTACTTACAGAAGTGAAAATTAAGCTGAAAATTAGGAAAGAAAACAGATCAACTAAGGAGACAGGAAAATACAGGAGCCAGGATTGGTTGAGGGGACGTTCAAAAGAGATTAGGTGCACCCAAAGTTGCTTTTTTTTTTGCTGAGAGGTGAGAGGCCATTTTAAGGAGGTAATACATGGTTTTGGGCTCTGCTTTGGTTTGTCTAGGAAGCAGCAAGGGAGCTGATAGCATCCAGTAGCCCCTTGTGGCTGTAGCTGAGACTGGGTTATTTGTGACCCCCAATGATTCATGGTTCTGCAAGTCAGCCCCTGGGGCCATTCTTTTTGCCTGGCCTCACCTCAGGCCATAATTAATAATGGAGTCTCAAAGCATGAATGACAACCTTCCTATCCCTTTAACCGTGTATGATCATGATGCTGTTTTGCTGTTTAGGAATGTTATTTAGGTTAGAAGGAAGGACTGGTAAACTTGAAGAAAAGAGCTAATTACAATAGATAAGGCATAAAATGAATGAGTCAGTTAATTAGAATTGATTTAAGGAGTATACCTTGCAATTTTTTAGAAAGATGAGTAGAAGGTGGTAGGTTGAGAACAGTATCTAATCTCTCATCTGCAGGACTGGCTACTTATCTCCTTGTTTGTGGACGGAAGTAGGAATTGGCCTGTGTTATCTAAATTTCTCTTAAGGGGTTGTCTTTCTGTCCCTTGTGGGGACTGCAGTGTGAAAGGTAGGAACTGACAAACATAGAGAGTGAAAAATAAAATGTTTATAGACTGCAGAATTTCTAATTTGTGTAAAATCTCCGCAGTGAGACAGTGGACAGGCCAGATGCTTTGATGATGAGTGACAATGCTGCAAAATTGAGGGTGGGGTTGGAGTTCTGTTTGGTGCAGTATGTTTCAACATCTTTCCCATAGATGGATGAAGCTCTGTAGTTGTTTACATGTCGGGGGGGAGGGGAAAGAAAGGTTTCCTAGCATGGCATAGAATCTTGGCTGCCTGAGAGGGAAACTGATTCTTTTGTGAGAGAACTTGGTTTAGGAGCCTGTGAGTTGAAAGATGTCTTTTAGGATGATGGCTATTTCTTGACAGGGAGATTGGCGGCCATTTTAATGAAGGCAGTTGAATTTCACTTCCAAATGTTGAGGTGGAAAACAGCAGAAGATTTAGATAACCCAGGCTTTAAATCCTGGTTCTGCTATTTACTATGTGGACTTTGAGCAAATTATCTAACTTCACAGACACTTGTTTTCCTTATTTGTAAAGTAACACTAATATTATCTGTCCTAAAAGAGAAAAAGAGAGTTTCATGACTTTTGGAACAAAGTAGCTGCCATTCAATAGTTTTGTTGGATTAAACTAGATTGTGTAACAGTGTATGTGTGGAGGAAAATACGTAATTAATCTCCATAAAGACAATTAAAAACATTTTCAGCAATGTCCCTTCCAAATGAAGCTACTGAACTGTTCTGAGGAGTAAAGGAGAAATTGTTCATTGAAGTACTTTATAAACCTCAATATTGGTGTGGGCAATTGTTATTTTTATAATAATATGCTGATTGTTATTAAAATGGCACTTAGAAAAGCCATAACATAAGATGTTTTCCAGTGTTGCAGACTCACATATCTCTCTGGTTTCAGATTCAGTTCTTGTTTTACTTCACCCTTGATCTGTGGCCACCAGAAGTCCTGAGATGTGGTATGCAGCATCATAAACCACAGTGACTCAAGGTGGGGAGTGGGAAGTGTAGGGATCATGTCAGAGATATAGGTATGAGAAGAGTAAGATATCACAATCTATTCTTCAGCCATGAACATCTTAAAATTATCTTATTGCAAGGCAAGCCTAGATTACCTTGCCCAGATTCTGTCACCCTCCCTGAAAACAGCAGACTAAGGTAAAGTTGCAACAGGAAGGGCAATGACGTAGTTCTTCAAGAATGTGGAGACCCTGATTCTGCCATTCACAGATGAAGGGGGATGGGAGCCAGATCAGGCAGTAGAGCATCATCTTGAAAAAAAATGCAATGTATTTGTGGCTGTAATAGCCCCTTTGGGAGCTGTGTGCTATACTCAGATTTGTGGACTGAAAAATGTGGCCTTTTTTGATAGAGTCATTTAACTAAAAGGTGCAGATAGGTGATGGTTACAGTGTACTTGTATTGCAGAAAGGGACATGACAGAGATTTTTTATTTTCATGATATCCTGGTGAACAAGATGGAGGAAACATGAACTGAAGCATTATTTCTTTAGTTGGGATTCTCAAAGTTTTTTTTTTTTTAAGTACCACTTTTATTGAGCATTTACTATATGCCAGGCATTGTGCTAAGTACTTAATATACACTAATCACTTAATCCTCACAACAGCCCTAGGAGCTGTGTATTATTAACTCCATCATACAGATGAGAAACCACTTGAAAGGGATGATGATTATTGATTCTATGTTTCTCTGGAGCAGGAATTTTAAAGAAGTGCAGGTGATAAGTGTACATTCTCTGGAGGATTTGTCAGAATCACTTGGATAAAGTTTTTTCCAAACCACACAGGCGTTTCCTCTCAATTTAGTATCCCTCTTAGGAGGCCTACCCCTCCTTGGGTATCTCTGATGTTTTGTGAGCTACTGTGAATGGGTGGTGGGAAAGGCTCTCAGGTATATTGAAGTAGGAAAAGTTGCACTGCACTATTGCAAAGAGAGATCCTTGGTTGTTGGCTGTAGGGCTCTGCACCTGATTCTATTTTGGTTTCAACATTTTAATTAATGGTTTGGATGGAGATGTAAAAATGTATATTCATCAAGTGTTAAGAGATAACTGTAACGGGAGGGGAAGTATATATGCTGGATGACAGAAACAAGAATCCAAGAATTTACTAAACTGCAATGATGGTCCAAAAACAACAAAATAAATTGGATAAGAATAAATGTGGCATCTTACATCGGTTTCATAAGACAATTGTTTTTAAAATTAGCAGCTCTACAGGATGAGTCTATGTTTAACATGGTTGCCAAAAAAGTTAATGGAAACTCTAATAGTAGAATAGTGTCTAAAATACAAGAGGCGATTATTTCACTCGTTTCTGAGTTTGTAGAACTACAACTCAAGTATTGTGCTCAGTTGTGAAAGTTATCTTTTAAGAGGGACAAAGACAAAATAGATATTAAGAGGAAAAACTTGGGCCGGGCTCGGTGGCTCAGCCTGTAATCCTAGCACTTTGGGAGACCAAGGTGAGTGGATTGCCTGAACCCGTGGGTTCGAGACCAGCCCGGACAACTTGGTGAGACCTCGTTTCTACAATTAAAAAAAAAATAGCCGGGCATGGCAGCGTGCGCCTGTAGTTCCGGCTACTTGGAAGGCTGAGGTGAAAGCATCGTCCAGAAGGTCAACTCTGGGGTGGCCATCAGTGTGCCACTGCATTCCAGCCTGGGTGGTGGAATGGAACTTCAACTCAAAAAAGAAAAAAGAAGAAGAAAGAAGCTTGGAGGGCAAAGTGGGGCATGATTTCTGTATTCCAGTTTCTACGGGGTTGTCATGAGAAGGAAGATATTATCTCTAGTGTTTGACTTTAAGGGAAAGAATTAAGTTTTTTGGTGGAAGCAGAGCTGACTGAAGACGAAATGGGCTGTGTTGGAAGGGACTGAGTTCTCTATCATAGGATGCATTTAAGCAGAAACTGGCTGACTGTATGGTAGCTACTTTTTGCTATAGGACCTCAAATGCAGCCTTACTTGCTACGGTTCAGTGGATTGAGATCCTCCATGGGCATTTCTTGAATGATTGCTTTTTGGGGTGGAGGAGGTCTTGCTCTGTCGCCCAGGCTGAAGTTCAGTAGTGTGATCATAGCTCACTGTAACCACAAACTCATGGGCTCAAGTGATCCTCCCACCTCAGCCTCCCAAGTAGCTGGGACTACTGGCATGTGTCACCATGCTAGTCTAAGTATTCTTTGTCTGATTGATGGAGGGGGTGATGATCAAAAAAGAGAGGTATAGGGTAGGCCTTTATAATAAGTAGTGAATCCAAGGAAATGCTGTTGTGGCCCAGTCAAGGGTGGCACTGAAGAAAGGAAGCATTTATGAAGTGCCTAGTATATGCCTGGTGCTTTTACACATATTTCTTAATTTTTACCACAATGAAGTGAATTATGTATTATTAGCTTTTATTTTATATACGAGCAAGCTGAGCCTCAGAGAGGATAGGTGACTTGCCCAAGGTCATGCAACAAGTACGTGACCTTGGGGGAATACATCAGAGCCCTCTGTAGGGTAACATGTCACAGAATTTCTATTTCTACCTGATCACTTCTCCAGTTGAGTTAAGAGATGGTATTGCCAGAGGTGAGTCAGGACTATGTGGACAAGTGCGTCATGCTGGGCTGGGTGCCTGGAGTAGATGAGAATATCATGAAGATATATGATCAGCCTCTAGTCCAGCAGGTCCTGGAGGATGGCATTGGAATGTAGCTGAACTATTACACAGGCTAAATGGCATGACTGTTTATTCATAATGTCTGTACCTTATACAGAGTGCTGTCTTTCATAGACACTCAGAATGGCACAGCTGTAAGAGGACATAGAGATTTTCTTTTTATAAAGACAAGGAAACTGTAGTTTAGGGAGGGAATTCTCCAGCTTCTTCCTTTTGATGATTTTGCCCCTGAAATTGCCAGGAATTTATTTTTTAAAATGTAATGTAGTAGCAAATTTAGGATTAGGGCTTCTTAGTGCAGATTTGTTTTTAGGAAGGACCAATTTGCCAGTGAAAGTTGCTACAGTTTCAGAGATACATGATAGATATGTAATGTTCTGGTTTCTTTTTAGTCCCTCTAATATTATAGAAGGAAATATAATGAAAATGGAAAGAGCATATGAGCTTTAGAGTCAGACAGATTGGGTTTAATTCCTTTACTAGAACCCAGGGTCAATTCTTTAACTTCTTTGAGCCTTAGATTCTTCA
The DNA here is from genome assembly GCA_963574415.1 of Tarsius wallacei. Lineage (NCBI taxonomy): Eukaryota > Metazoa > Chordata > Mammalia > Primates > Tarsiidae > Tarsius > Tarsius wallacei. The sequence goes on from CAUYQG010133015.1 coordinate 11,732, forward strand.
TTTGTGAAAATGGGAATATTAGTTTGATTTCAGCCATATGGAGTTTGAGGTTCCTGTGGATAATCCATTTGGAGAGATCTAAGGAGGGCTGAAACTCAGGAGAATGATCCCGTCTGAAGATATAGATTTGAGAATTGATAGCCAAGGGGAAGTCATGTAAAATCACAAGCATGGATGGCATTGTCTAGCATAAGGGCTCTCTTCCACATGCCAATCCTTTAACTATTTGAGGTTGATAATTATGTTATCCAGATTATTTTATTCTCTAGGTTTTACATCCCTAGATGTTAACCTCTAGATTGAACATCTTTTATAATTCTGCATTCATCTAGGATTCCAGTCTTTTTATCAGCTGAGTTGTCATTTTGAGAACATATCATACTTTGGTTTTGTCACTCTTGAAGTATGTGCTCTAAAGTTAAATATAGTATTCCAGGTATGGCGTGCGGTAAGAGCAAGACCATCACCTCCTTCATTTTAGACACTATACTTTTATTGATGTGGCCTAAGACTGCATTAGTTCATTTTTGGTCTCCATATCTCACCAATGACTCATATGATGTATGTTGTTGACTAAACTCCTTAAGTCTTTTAGCAGGTACTACTGATAAGCCATATTATTGATGCCCAATTTTTATTAGATAATGATTATAGTGGCAGTGTCTCAAACTTTAGTGTGCATGGACTTCACCTAGGAACTTGTTAAAATGCAAATTCTGGGTACCCAATTGCCAATATTCTGATTCAATAGTTTTATAGTAGGGCCTAAAAATCTTTGTTTTAACAAGCACTTAAGGTGATTCTGATGCAGGTTGCCCTTGACCATTGTCTAGGAAATACTATCCTATGACATGAGTGAACTACATCCTACCCATCATTGTCTCTGGCAATGACTTGGCCTCTAGCCCCATGCTGTCCTGCTTCACTGTGAAATGCAGTCATGAAGTGACTGCAGGATATTGCCAGCCCCATCTTATCTCCTGATACCCAACGCCTGAATTTCATGGAAAGGGTAAGATTTTTCCCCCTTGCTTTTCCTTTCCTTTTTTTTTTTTAAGTTTCTTAGATACTATTGCACTGGCCTATCTGTATTTAGAAGGGCACTTCTTGAGAGCAGGAATGATACCGTGCTCAAGATGTAAGGTTCGTTAATTGATGATTAGTGGCTTGTTACCTCCCAAGAGGGTTTGTGCTTTCCACCATCACCAAACTAAATTTCAGATGTATTAAAGAGATTTTTTTGCAGAATACTAAAGAGTTAAAAAATAGAATAAAATATAGATGAGTGAATTGTTTCCTCTTTGGATAGGCTTAAGTAATATATGATATTGTAAAGGAAAAGTGTTATATATTTGCATAAATTAAAATGAAAATCTCTATATCTAAAAGCATAAGCAAGATTAAAATGCAAATGGTAACTGGAAAACTGTAGTTAGGATAAATATAGTCAATCTTCATTTGTGGAGTCCATATTTTTTAATTTGCTTGCTTGCTAAAATTTATTTGTAAACCCATGATCATTACTTGTGGCACTTTCGTGGTCAATTGCAGATATAAGCAGAGTGACAAAAAACTTGAATTGCCCACTGTGCACATTTCCAGCTGAGGTTCAGTTCTGACTTTTTGTTTTAGCTTTCTTTCTTTCTTTCTTTCTTTCTTTCTTTTTTGTTTCAGCTTTCACACTGTAAATACGTGCCCTTTTCGTTGTCTGTTTAGTGCCAGGTTTTTCACATTTTTATGCTTTTTTGTTGCTAATTTTACTGTTTAAAATGGCACCTCTGCTGTAGTGCTGAAGTGCTGTCTAGTGTTTCTAAGCTCAGGAAGACTCTGATATGCCTTATGGAGAAACTGTGTGTTAGATAAGCTTTGTTTGTGCATGGGTTATAGTGCTATTGGCCATGATTTCAATGTTAATGAATCAACAATATATATTAAATAAGGTGCCTTTATTTTATTTTGTTTTAATTATCATGGATACATAATAGTTTTACATATTTATGGGGTGCATGTGATGTTTTGATACAAGCATACAATGTGTAATGATCAAAGCAGGGTAATTGGGATATCCATCATCTTAAGTATGTATCATTTCTTTGTGTTGGGAGCATTCCAATTCCACTCTTTTAGTTATACTGAAATATACAATAAATTATTGTTAACTATGGTTGTCCTATTATGCCACTGAACACTAGATCTTATTCCTTCTATCTAACTGTATTTTTGTACTCATTCCTGAACCCCTCTTTATCCTCCTTTTCCTACTACCCTTCTTCCCAAACCATCATTTTACTCTCTGTCTCTATGAGTTCAATTTTTAAGCTCCCACATATGAGTAAGAACATGTAATATTTTTCCTTCTATGCCTGGCTTAAATAAGGTATCTTTAGACAGAAACATACATACACAAGTTGCGTATACTTGGTTAATGAAAATGTTATCAGAAGCCCACAGGAACCTAATCATGTATTTCTCTAGGAGCAATGGTTCAATATTTACTAATTCAGTGTTTGCAGTGACTTTATAAAACATATCAACTGTGAATAACAAGAATCAACTGTGTATAATAATCATCATGATCTAGCATGCTGAATATATAAAAATGCATATAAATTGATAATAAAAACAACAAAAATCTCAATAAAAATGGGCAAAGGAAATATATGGGTGATTAATAGAATAGGAAAAACAAATCGTGTATATTAGCATTATTGAAAAACTCTTTTGTTTTACTAGTCTTCAAGAAAATGACATTGAAGTTATGATGACATGTCATTTTTATTGCCTATCAAATTAGAAAAAAATAGAAAAGATAATCTATGCTGGTGAGAATGCAGTGAGGTGGTCATTCTTGTACACTGCCAGTGAATTAAATTGGTACATTATTTTAGGAAGTAGTTTGGTGGTATTTATTAACAGTTCTAAAAATGTTAATATCCTATGCCTCAGAAATTCAACTTCTAAGAATGTCTCCTGAGGAAATAGAAATTTGGATAAAAATGTATTTACCTTCAATATACCATTATTTGTAAAAACAAGAATAAGAATAAAAATAAAAATGCCCCCCAAGAGGAGAACAAATATGAATAGAAACAGGATCAAAGACTTAAAAAACTACTAAAATTTTTTAAAAGAAAATTAATGATATGGGAAAATGTCCATGAGTTAATTGGGATAAAGCAGATTATAAAACATATATAATAAAAATTAAATTATGCTAAGGTTATATAGTATACAAAAGTAAATCAACCTGAAAATAAGTTTACTGAAGAATAAAGCATATTTTATTGTATATATTTTAAATTTTTAATCAGAAGCTAGGGGATCCAAAAGATGCCCTAACCTTCTGCTTGGTAGCCATTACTTTAACCTTACTCAGTTGAGCATATTTTAGGAAATGAGACAATGGGTTTTGTTAGAACAAGAAACTAGGTATTACTGGGCTGGCCCATACCAGGGAGAACAGAAGTTGGTATCTTTTTCTCTTCCCACACCACCTCTTTCTCTCTCTCCCCCTTTCCTCATTTCCTACCCACACCTTTGGTAAGGCAGAGAAAGGAAATATTATTCAGACTTGGGCAAAAAGAGGTAACGTGTGCGGAATCTTGGAAGGGTTCAAGAAGAATGTGTCTTTAAAACTGAGTTATGAAAGATATGTAGGATTTTTCTAAGTGAAAAAATGTACGGTAGATCTTGACCTTCTTGGTTTCTAAATGTTAATGATGCTACCCTAGACTGTAAAGGCAATGCCTTTGAGAGGTATTGAAAGTGAATTTTCTTTGGAATGTGTATCTGGAATTTTCTAGTACTTTTCCCAGAGTTCAAGTAAGTTGTCATATATTCTGATGCTCTGATCTTAGGGGCGATAGAGAATAGACACAGAAAAAATTCAAGAATTTTAGATTGTTTCAATGAATCAGGTATGTAATGCAGTGAATGGAGTATGGGTAGTGAAGTCATGAAGAAATATTGGGGAGAAGAGAAAAGAAAAAAGTATTTGATGAGCACTTGCTAATTGTTACAGCTCTTATCTCATTTAATTTTACTGAATATACTTAACAACCCCATGAAGTAGGCAATTATTCCAATTTTGCAGATGAGAAGTAGAAAGACCTAAAGTGGGGAGGGTAGTGGAGGTGGTGAGGAGTAGATGTATGTGACTTATATTTTGAAAATAAATTTGGAAATAGCAGGGTTGCAGAGATTGTTAGTTATCTTAATTGTAATATGCAAATAGCCATTGAGACTCTGCATACTTCACAGTGTTGTGCCAAAGTGTGATGAAACAAGGGTTGTGGGTTGTGACAGACCAAACTGCAGACCACTGAGCCAATGGTCAGAGGCTCTGAGCCTGTACAGCTTGGGAGGATGGAAAATCTATTAATGAAGGTGTAGATTTAAGAGGAAGAGTATATTTGAGTGAAGATGATAGTCCCTAATTCTTCAAAGCCTCCCTTGTGCTTGTCAGTTTTCCCTGCTCATGGTACGTCCTATTATCTTTTACCACAGTGTAAAAGCATTGATGATCTCTGGCAGGATACAAAATAAACCTTTTTTTTTTTTTTGAGTTGGCGTCTCACTCTGTCGCCCAGACTGGAGTGCAGTGGCCGCTTCCGGCCACCACAGCCTCGACCTGCTGGGCTCTGGCGATCGTTCCGCCTCAGCCTTCCGAGTAGCCGGAACTACAGGCGTGCGCTACCATGTCCGGCTAATTTTTTTGATTTATTGTAGAGATGAGGTTTCACCTGCCCAGGCGGGTCTTGAACCCGCGGGCTGAGGCAATCCACTCACCTCAGCCACAAAATAAACTTTTAACAGTGATTGCCTCCAAAGAGGGTAGGGGTGAGAAGAACTCTTTTACTTCATACTCTTTGAACCGTGTATCATATGCATGTGTCACCTACTTAAAAAAATAAAATGTATAAAACAGATTAAAAAACAAACGCAAAAACCTCATACCCCCATACATTTCCATTTCCTGTACTTTAATCAAAAATTTCCCCGTATCCTATGCCCTTGCTTGAAAACTTTCCCTCACTATTCTAACCCATATCCTGTCCTTGATGGCCACTTGGTTTGGGAGCCAGTGGGAAGAAGGAAATGGAGCTAGCAAGTATAGACTACTTTTGCAAAAGTAAGAGGTAAAGTCGGACTTTGGGATCAAGGGATGGTTTCTAATTTAGGTATTTATTTGTGACTAGGAGAGACTTTTGCGCCTGTTTATAGATGGAGAAGAAGCCTGGAAAGAAAGAAGAGAAGTTGAAGATAAAGGAAAGGAAGGGGTTCTAAACAAGCTTGCCCAAACTGTCAGCAATGTTAGGATAGAGTTGAAAATAAATGTATTTCTAGAGAATTGTTCTGAAAGCCTGAAAAACCCTCCATTAGGAACCAGATCTCAGAACAGGCCACTCTTCAGCCATTTCCAACAGCAGTTATTCACAGTGAATCATTTTGTGTCTGTTGAGATCTAGCAAGTGTTCATTCAACAAATGTTGAATGATTATTATGAGTAAGGCACAGCATAGGGCAGGGATTGTGTGGCATTACTAAATGTGCTGACTTGACATTCATGAAGGGGAGAACGTTTCTTTGAGAAAAGGGTTCTTGAATATAGGTTTTGTGATGAATTAAGGTCCAAGTGTTGTGGATTCTAACAAAGCCGATACAGTGCTTGGTTCCTAGTAGGTGTTCAGTAAGTGTCGTGACATAATTCGTTTATTGAGCACCTCCTATCAATCAAGCACTGTGCTAGGCTCTGGGACCACATAGACCTACTTTTTGATGTGTTCAGGTCTAGTGGTGATTACAGTAGGGTGATAAATTTTATGACAGAAGTCTAAACAAGGATGGGAGGGGCTCTACTCCAGAAACAGAGCCAGCTTGCAGGGTGTTGAGGGAGTGAGAATGGGAAGTGTGATTGAAGATGGTGAATATAGACTAGTCTTTCAAAAAGCTTGGTTAGGAAGAAAAGGAGGGAAAGGACAACAGATGGGGTGGGGAAGAGGCAAGCTTCAGGGATTATTGCTTAAATAATGAAAGATTTGAGCATATTATTGTGCAGAGGAGAGAAAGAACCATTAGAGTGCCGGAAGCCGCAATCCCTAAGGAAAGTAAGGTAAAAGGAACTTGAGGACAGGAAAAACGCCGACTGTGAGAAAGGCTCCAGCCAAATGCGGCCATGCCGGAGGCAAAAGCCCCATGGATCCTGTTTGACAGACCTTCCCTAACTTTGAAGGATTGCGTACATAAAGATTGCGTACATAAAGAAAAATGTTCCCACTTTAATTGAGATAGTAGTTGTGCAACTAAATGATGGCATTTGACAGCAAAGTTATACATAGGCATAGTGATGGTGAGATTGCAGCGAAAAGGAGGTGCCCCTTAGGGAGTGTAATGAAGATTTACAGTAACAACAGGAGGCCGAGAAAAACAAGTCAACTTTTCATAAACAACAGGCCTCCTGCTGAGTCAGCCTCTCTTTCGTGAATGATGGGCCCCCTACTGAGCCGGCCTTTTTCTCATAAACAACAGGTCCCCAGCTGAGAGCTGGTGGAAAGCAACCAACTGAGACAATAAGTAGTTTGAAATATTATAGGACTAAATAAGTAGTTTGATAAAGATAGAGATTAGAATATAAAGAATAAAATAGTAAGATAAGAGATGTATACTAGTATTAGGAATAGTTAAGAATATATAGGAATATA
>CAUYQG010133017.1:0-29450 GCA_963574415.1 Tarsius wallacei
GTAGCGCATGCCTGTAATTCCTGCTACTCGGAAGGCTGAGGCGGAAGGATCGCCGGAGCCCAGCAGGTCGAGGCTGCGGTGGCCGGGAGCGGCCACTGCACTCCAGTCTGGGCGACAGAGTGAGACTCCGACTCAAAAAAACAAACAAACAAACAAAAAACAAAATCCAAATTCTAATTTTAATTTGTGTTGGCTCAAGATAAAGAAGATAACACTGGTATCTGAGAAATAGTTGTATGTGACATAAAAGTAATTTGGTTGTATCAAAATTTTCAGCTTAAAGCTAGCTGCCTTAAAAGATTGGCTAGGCACAGTGGCTCACACCCGTCATTCCAGCTCTTTGGGAGGCTGAGGTGGGAGAATTGCTTGAGCACAAGACATCATGTGAGATCAGTCTGGGCAACATAGTAAGACCTTGTCTCTACAGAAATTTTAAAAATTTTAAATTTTAAAAAATTAGCAGGGCATGGAGGCCCATGCCTACTGTCTCAGCTACTCAGGAGACTGAGGCAGAAGGATCACTTGAGCCCAGGGGGCCAAGGCTATCGTGAGCTGGACTCATACCACTGCACTCTGGCCTGGGTAACTGAGAAACTGTCTCAATAAATAAAATAAAATAAAATAAAATAAATAAAGATTTCATAGCCCCAGTAAAAGTGTACTTCAAACTGAAATTCAAACAAGTCAGTCCTTAAAACTGGTGTTTATTTTAATTTGACATTTATTTTTAAAGTCAAAGAGTATCAATAAAAAAGGTTTTCAGATAAAGTTTTCCTCCTAAAATTAAAATATTTTAAAGTAAAGTAAAATTTTACAAAAGCAAAATGAAAAAAGTTTAAGTACAAAGTACTTTATATTTGGGATTGATTGCACTGTTATTAACATGTAATGCCAGTTGGATAAACCTGGAGGACATTATGTCAAGTGAAAAAAACCAGGCACAGAAAGACAAACACCACATGATCTCACTTACATGTGGAATCTAAAAGGGTTGGACTTAGAAGTAGACTGCAGCCTCAGTTTTTACCAGGTCAAAGGATACAAAATTTCAGTTAGACAGGAAGAATAAGTTCAAGAGATCTGTTGTACATCATGGTGATTACAGTTAATAACAATGTGTTGTAGACTTAGAAATTCCTAAGAGAATAGATTTTAAGTGTTCTTACCACAAAAAATGATAAGTATGTGGGGCAATGCATATGCTAATTAGCTAAATTCAGTCATTCCGCAATGTACACATATTTCAAAATAACATGTATACACAATATACACAATTTTTATTTTCAGTTAAAAAACAAATAAGTTAGGGGAAAAAATGCAATGCCAGCCATGACATACATGATGACTCAGTTTGGTCAATAAAATATTCAAATATTTTATAATACCAAATGAAAACTGATACTCATTTGCCTTTCTTCCTTAATTATTTTAAGTTTCACATCAACATACAGAACAGCAAGAGTGAAAATATTGCTACCAATTAAAAACCACAAATCTTTAAAGATCTAAATATATACTTTAAATACTCTAATTTTAAAATTAAATATACATAAATAAATATGTATATGTATGTATTTGACAGCAAAGATCATATTTTTTGTGTCTTTGTTTAAAAAAATTAGACCTATCCTCCATGTTGCAGATAGAAAAATGAAGGTACACAAAAGTAAAGCTACGACCTGATGCTTCTCAGTGGTACAAGAGGATTCACAGATTCTTTTGCTCTTCCTTTTCTTAAGTTTTCAATTACCTGTGACCTCTTGGAAGAAGAGTAAACTTAATCCCTTTAGGAATGGTAAGAATGTATCACTTCATATAATCTTATAGCATCTTTCTTATGAAGTAAAACATAAGCTGCCATCCAACTCATTCTTTTAATTATTCTCCATTAGAAAAATGGTTACTTTCAGTGGTGACAAATAATGAATTAAATAATCAGGAAAAGCAAAAATCTCCATAGCTTCACGCAATGTTGTCTATTTTTTAACAAACTTTTTTTTAATTAGAAAAAAAAAACCTAGATAGCAATTTTTCAGAAATCTTCTCCATATTAAAACCAAAGAATGCTGATGTCTTGAAAGACAAATAGGATGTCTCCACTGAGCACATTCAAAGTGAAAATAGCCTGTGCTTCTTAACTGCTGCTGGATTCTCTCTTTTAACTTCAAGTGCTTGCTGCTGACTGATCTTCATGAACTCCAGCCTCAATGGATTCAATCTAGCCGCTCCCAGGACTGCTCTCTTCTTCCGTGCACTTTCTCAGACCATATGCTGCAGTAAACGAGCCTGCGCGTCTGAGTTGTATAGGAAAAGGGCAATTAAATCTGGGTTTGCATTTCTGTATTAAGGACATGGTTTAAAGACTTTCCTTTGGAGAGGTTTTTAACATTCTTTCCGAAGACTTTCTTTAACATCTGTCAGTGCATGCTACTGATGGTTCTCATAGACTTAAAATAGAGAGAATCTCTGACTAGTTCTTTGATATAAATATATTAAATAATACAAAGCCAACAAATACAAGGCTTGGATTGAACTTCAGTATCCAAAGAGAATATCGTAAGGGATTCTGACTTTGTTAGTCAAATTAGCTGTCTTGCTGTAATCATAATTCTCAGAAGTTTCAAAATAGTTCTTTTGAAATCATTAACCGTTTGTTTTCATTCCAGTAAGTTAAAACTGTTCTGGTTTTTTCTGACTTTCCTGCAATTCCTTAAAGTTAAGGCTGCTGAAGTAAATTTTTCTTTTTTTCCTTTTTCAAGAGAAAAAAAGGAAAATGTTTCTAATGGTTTAATTCATACCAATTTGTTTTTTTCTAATCCATACAAATGCTCACCATCATGCTGATCTACATGTAAAGCCAGCAACCATGTTCCCATACGTATGTATGTGAGCATGTGGGAATGTGTATACTGTGCTCTTTAAATGAATTGTCTGGGCCTCAATTTCCTCATTATTACAAAGCACAGGGACAGAAAAGATTTAAGTCTCGTGCAGTTGTATAGTTTCATTCTACTGTCACACAATATTATGTGTCTGCAAACTGATATAGCATAAAGTGACATTAAGTGCAAAATTGATTACATTTACTCACAAAATTCAAAATTTTAAGCTCTTTTTAGTTATATAAAATATTGACAACTTTGAGTATTCAACTTTTATATGCAGACTACTTGGTGTTATTTCACATTGACCTCACTTTTTTTTTTTTGAGTTGGAGTCTCACTCTGTCGCTAGTGCCATGGCACACTCACAGCCACCCCAGCATCGACCTGATGGGCTCCAGCAATCCTTCCGCCTCAGTCTTCCAAGTAGCCGGAACTACAGGCACGTGCTACCATGCCCGGCTAATTTTTGATTTATTGTAGAGATGAGGTCTCACCAAGTTGCCCAGGCTGTTCTCGAACCCACATTCTCAGGCAATCCACTCGCCTCGGCCTCCCAAAGTGCTGTGGTTACAGGTTAAGCCACTGAGCCCGGTCCTCAGCCCCGCTTTTTAAAAGTACCATCTGCCATGCTTCCCTGACCTATCCAGTCTACTGCTTCTTTCTGTTCAATTTCAGAGATGCCTATCAAGAGTCTCCCATTTGCTCTTCTTAATTCCTACTTGTTCATAAACATGCAACATTTCATAACACCTAGCTGATTTCTAGGCAATCTGTTGAATAAGTGACTAATTATTTAAAATATGTACCTCTCTGTTTTAGTAAAGCTTTTCACTGTACTATCTGTGCTGACCTATCAGGCATAGCAGCTGTGGTTAACAAAATAAAGGAGAGAGAGTGTTCAAAAGTTCTACTCTCTAACACTTCCATTCATCATCAAAATTTTAAGCAGCACAAATCTTAAGTCCTAACTTACTATCCCAGGTCATGAAAAGATGTATATTGAAAATAAAAATTATTGTAATTTCTGCTACCTGAATTACCAAAAGACCTCTGAAAAAAATTAATGATTATCATTTAAAAAATACTATATAGAATGTGCCTATCAATTGGGCCAAAATAAACAACGCAGATAACTGGTAACTGGAAATCCACATGCCCTCATGGCAAGGAGCCGAGGAGACTGTTCATAATACCAAAATGCATTTCTTCAAACTGCACTCATCCTAGATAAGGATTTTAATGCCTTTCTGCAATTCTAACATAGAATGTATGATTTTGTTTTTCCTTAAAGCCAAGTTCCTTTTAACCTTGCCCTACTAGTATTTTGTGCCACCACAAAGAGAAGTTTTGTCTCTTGTTCAAGCATTGATTTATTTTACAAAATGTCAACATGGAGCATTTTTTAAATGTCCAGTAAATAGCTTCACTTTTTGATAAGGTGGATTATGCATATAACACATTAAATATGGCATTAATAATGACAGTGACAATCTTTTTCTCAGTTACAAAATAAGATGAGTCAAGAAATGAGGGAAAGGAAAATCCTATCACCCAACACTCATATCAAGTCTATTTTAACAAAGAAAGTACATGTTTGTTGCTAGTCAAAATATAAATATATACATACGGAGGGGGCAGGAAAAAAATCCAAAGGAAATAAGAGTAAATGCTTTCAAGCACCTGACATATGCTGACAACTAAAATTGACATCAAATCTGACACTAGTATTATGGCACCTAAGCAAAAAGGGATACATTTTTGTAGTATGTAATTTTCATTTTATAAGAAAGGAAAACAAATATGCTTATTGGCTGAAATAAGTTTCGTCAGTAGAACAGAGGTTTGACTGTGACCAACTACCAGAAATCTACTTTTTTCTGGGCTGTTATCTGTAAAATGAAGGTAATATACAAACCTCACAAGGTAGATATGAGGCTTAAAGCTTTATAAGGTATGAAAGTTAATAAAGACACAATAAATAGGAGCTATTGTGAAATTCTTTATATTGATACTGACAAAGTACAATGGACAACTGAAAGGATAGTAACTTCAAATATAGTTTCATCAAAGATACCAGATTACTGTTCAAATGGACCAGTCTAGTAGCAACCTTCAATATATATAAAAGAAATGACAGGAGAACAAACCTCATAAAAGGTGTTCTTTGAGTTTGGGGATTTGGGGCTGAGGGAAGGGAATAATAAAGTCCAAAGACTATAATTTGTAGGGACAGACTTGGTATCTCTACAGGGACTCAGAGCTGGGAAGCATAAGACAATACATGTGGAAACCAAAAATTTTTTGTCTTAAAAAAAAATACTGACGCCTGGGGTCCAACCCAGACCTGCTCCATCAAAACCAATAGGGTAGAGCTGGAGATTCAGGCACATTTGGGGAAAAGCTCCCCATGTTCAAAATCACTGGTTAATGTGTTCATAAGTTATTCTCTTAGTGTTTGTTGCAACTGAATTCCAAATGGTTCGTGGTAGTTTTGGGCCAAGTTGAACTTGTGCAATTCAAGCCTTAATTTCCCTAAAAAGTGCATGCAGTTTTAGACATTATGTAGAAAGTCAAAATTAGAATTAGAACTACATGTTTTAAATATCAGCCATGAGAACAGCAAAACTGTTTTTCCACTATAAAAATTAAAGAGATCAATATGTATTTTCATCCTAACAAAAGGCTGAATCGCCTTAGCTTGGCTATATTATATAAGGCATAAAGTTTACTTCTGTTAAGGTTATACCTCCATGACCAAAAGACGCGTGATTTTCAAAGTCAAGTGCACAATGCTCAAAAACTTAACCCTTGCTAGCGTACACAAGAGTCACATTTTAGTTTGATGAGCGCCTTATGGCAGATGTTATCTACTGATTACCTTATTCTTGAAACATCCTTAAAGATGTCCTTCCAATGTAGAACCTCTTTTCAGATTCCTACCTAATTCCCTGAACTTCTGACATCATTAAGAGAACAGCAAAGTTCTAAATTCATTTTACCACTCATTTTTAGTTTTCTTTTGATCTTGTTTCTGTCTCTCTGAATTAGCTACTTACTAAATAGGTGCTATTGAATTTTCAACAAACACCTATCCAACACCTATAAAAGGTAAGAAAAACCAGTAAGAATTAGAGAAACTTTCCCCTCTCCTCCCAACCCCAGGAGGCAAAACTGGAGTGAAAAGCCATATTCCACCAATTATCTTGGTGGGAGACAGAACTTCATTAGGGCATCTGACCTGATTTCTGTGCCTTTTCAACAACAGATGAGTCTTTATCAGATGCCTTCTGGACAGCCAAACACTTAAGACACTGTTATCACAGTAGCCTACGTGGGCTAGCAACGGCAGAGAGAGGAAAACTTTTCATAAAAAGATCAGACCCATGCCACAGATTCCACGCAATCCAGAGTGTTTTAAACAGCCTGCCCTGTAGGACAAGACCCAGTGTCAATGACAGGAGGAGGAGCACAAATATCCTGTCCCAGCCTGACTGGGCTTAGGTTAGGTTGGTTTTAAAAAGACTCTCATAGCTCAGAAGAGAGTTCATGACTTGACACTTACAGGCCCTGTCTGGTATCTGCCCTTTGTGCCCCCAACTCTGGGTACATCAATCAAACACTCCAGTTCATGCTCTTTATTAAAAATGGAGGACACTGAAGCCTAGATGATTCCAAAGTTAAAAAGAAAATCGACTCCACAAGTACAGAAATGCCAGCTTTTTAAAGGCACTTCATGTGAGAAGGTGATTTTAGGTCATTGCCAGCTCAGTAAAAGTCAACAATATAGTTTTGCTCCCCCCAAAAAGTGAATGCAACTTTAAGCTGAACTAGAAGTATACATTCCATATGATAATGTATATTCCACATAATAATCCCAATCTCCTTTCACTTTTCTGACCATATTTAGAATATTGTGATGTGTGTTTCGAGCAACATAAAATTAGTGGGGTCATTGATAAGTAAAGTCTATCAAGAAGAGGTCGGTAAAAGACTCTTGTACTATGTTGAATGAATAATTTAAGGGGAGGACAGTATTTAGCAGGTTGGAAAAAAAGTTAAAAAAAAAAACAAAAAACAAGAAAGAGGACCCTGAACCTGTCGGATTTGAAAGTCTTTACTATTTAAAATGAGAGAGTACTTATTTTCTGTGACTAGTCTGTGTGCCCCGCCCCCAAGAGTAGAAATAAGGCAAATGGTTAGAAGCTATAGGATAGCAGACTTAGCAGATTTCAGTGTAATATGAGGAAGAATTAACAGAGCTGGCTGAAAAGGGAATTGGTTGTGCTGTGTATTAATGGTGGGAATCACAGGGAATTTTCAAAATGGATGACCTCTATGGCCATGAAGGAGTTTGAATTCAGTAAGGCTGAATTAGATGCCTTTCTAGGTTTCTTTCATTTCTAAAATGTATGAATCTGTGATTCAGAAAGCCTATTAGGCCTCCCCACCAGGACATATGAAAGCTGAAAAGCAGGTTAGAAAAGGAGCAGCCAGACAGTTAGAAGGTAGGTCAGGTGTATGGTGAAAAATATTTAAATCCAGTTATCTTTCAGTCTACCTTTCATTACTTAACTCTTTTGACCATGAAGCACAATACTCTCATTAGTGACTTACCACATGCATAGGTGCCTTGACTTATTTCCAGAGAGCAATATCCATTATGCACAACTAACTAGCTTATTCATCTGGCTCAAATCTGAAGCTAAAGATGATTCTGGACATGATTCCTGGCTAGTGGCAGCTAAGTTGTGTTTCAGATAGAACAGTCACTTGGTCGACCAGGCAACACAGATGTTTCTCAACATTAATTTCTTTCCTAGGTAGGCAAGTCTCCTCTAGTACACCAATTCAAATGCAGTCACCTTTTTCTGTTACCTCTGTGACTCCTTAATGAATCTATCTCAGTGTGGTGCTTTTGAACTTCCACTCTGGAGCACTGCATCACACTCTACATAGTAGGCACTGGATACATGCTTAGAAGATTTTAGTAAATGTGCTCCTTCAAATGCTATGTAAAACATCTGCAACTTGTTCTGCAAGTGGGGGTCTGAAGTCTTTGGGCAAGGCTGCATTCCACCACCTGTCATATGTGCTCCTTAACTTGGCTTCCGATCTCAAAACTGCATTCACTTATTTTAATCCCGAGGAGCAGCATAGGTGTTGACAATGTGTTACTTAGAATGTTCCAAGTATTCCCTGATCTCTGGGTCATTCCTGTCAAAATGGGAGTGTGACTGCACAGTGACCAGGGTGCTTAAACTCAGCAAGTGGATATTTTCGCTTCTGGTCTGGGAAAAGAAATTGCTTCTGAGCAGATTGATATCTCTAGGGTAACTCGGTTCTAAATGCTAATGGAGTAAAAGATTGTCAAGTGTCAAATATCTTTGGAATAAATTCTGCCAAAATAAGAAAAATATTACAACTGACAGAATCTCTGAATTAAAAAAAAACAAACAAACACCAAAGCATCTACTCATGATTTCAAATTATAAATAACAGCTTTTTGTTTGCTTTTTTAAATTTATTTTTATTTTGGTGGAAGTAGGAGGTTGAGGCAATTTCCTTGAGATTAGATAATGCTATTATTTTAAAACTTTTACTATCCAGAATGCAACATTCAAATAACAGAATTCCAAAAGAATAGCATTCAGTATATTTTGACTAATATAAGTATCTTATATTAGTCTGAATAAGTTCTTATGCTTGTAAAGTAAAGCAAAACAGTAGAATATTGACTTAAAATTTTTATCTTTACACTAAGAAGGAATTAGTAGTTCCTAATACGAAGCTCTAATTTTGATGAGCATTCATTTCCTCTATCAAATTCTATTTTATAGAGGTTATCTGCATCTAGCTTTCCTTGACCATCCAAATGGACTTTAAAAATCAGTGGTTACAAAAGAGAAAAAGATTTCATGGTCCTAGAGCTTTTTAACTTGCCAGGAAAAGACAGATTAAGGAACAGCAGGATTCTGTCCAGAGAGCATATATCCTATCATACTCATAGGTAAAGAAAGTCAGTTTATTGGTTCATTAATAAAGTTATGAGAAACTGAATAAGTTATCAGAAATTACTAAAACTAGGATAACAAACAAACTGACAGTGTTTAAGAACAATTCTCCCCAATGCACTCCTTTTATGTGAACAACTCTATGATTATTATATAATCTTGGGCAAGGTAATTAGCTGCTCAGTCATTACTGTTTAATAGGAGTCGTCATAGTTCCTACCTTTGCTAGGAAGATTGTACAAGATAATGCATATAAAGGATTTAGTAAATGCTCACTGAAAGTCCAGTCAGGATAGGCCTCAATTTAACAATGAAATAATTCAGGTATACGGCCAGCTTCTGTCATAAGGTCTGGCTGGAAGGTTTACTAGAGCTGGCTAATTGACTGGCAAGAGGTTGTCTACATGGGGAATAGACAGCACTTGACAAAGAAGTTTTCAAAGATGTTGTGTTTAAAGAAATTAAGCTTAACTTTGACGAGTGTCACTTAGCTAAAGGTTTCTAGTCTACTGGATAAGCAACAGCAGCTGAACTTTTGAGAAAGTGTGTCTTGGAGGGCCTTTTTGTTGACAGCAGGAACCGGGTGACTAAGGATATGGAAACAGAATGTGAGCCCTGAGGGGGATGGGCCCCGCAGGAGTGCTTCCCCTGGGCCTGTGGCTCTAACCAGCCAATTTGTTCATTGGTTCATTCAGCAAATTACTTTTTAGAGGCCTATCTGTGGGAATAACAAGTGTACAAAAAAGAAATGGTACCAGTAATTTAGAGTTTACACTGTGGTAGGGAAAGACAATAAAGCAATAACCAAACCAAATAGTAAGTGTTGTACAGAAAATTAAGATAAGGTGACGAGATAGAAAGGGACTATGGGACATTAGACTAGGTAGTGAAGAAAGGCATCTCTAGAAGAGGGGATATTTAAGCAGAGCCTTGAATGACAAAAAGGAGCCAACTGTGCAAAGATGGGGCAGAACATTTCAGGCAGAGGCACAGTTAGTTCAAAGGCTCAAAGGTAGGGAAAAGTTAGCAGGTTTAAAACACAAGAAGGCCCTGTGCTTGGAGAGTACAGGGTGACTGACTCATGATTTGGAGGTCAAAGAACAAGACAGGAGGCAGGCCATGTAAAAGGCCTGGGGTTTATTTAAGCATTTTGGAAAGCCCATGGAGGAGAAGTGGATGATCAAATTTCTGTTTGTAAGATCATTCTAGCTGCTCTGCGGAAAATGAATTGTAGGGGACAAGGGTGGAAAGGCACTGTAGGGAGGCTTAAGTGCTAATCGGGAGACTTCTCTGTGGCAAAGCCAGTGCATTGAGAGGCTGTGCTGGCACACCACGTTCCAGGCTCACGGCAGCCAGAGCTCACACCACTGATGAGACTGTCTGTCTTGGTCAGAATTCACTCAGGATCTCGGTGGAGTCGAGCCTAGTCCTTTACCATACTGCCTGTATTCTTCTTGGTTTAACAAACAATTCATTCAGGTGTAGAACCACCCACTTCCTGTCAGAACTGGCTTACGCCTGGCTGTAAGGTTGTCTAGGGCAGGAGAACTGACTCCACAGGATTGGATTCTTATGAAGGCAGATAGCGGTTGAGAAAATTTTTTTTTAAATGGGTTGGGATGTGGGCAAGCAGGTCTTTTTTTATTTTCTAAAGCAATGTGTACTCCTACGTTTGCTTGTTTTTGTTTGTTTTTGAGTCAGGGTCTCACGCTGTCACCTAGACTGGAGTGGAGTGGCACAATCATGGCCCACCACAGTCTCAATCTCTTGAGCTCAGACGATCCTTCCACCTCAGCTTCCCAATTACCTGGGATTACAGGTGTGCGCTACCACGCCAGGTTAATTTTTTGATTTTATAGAGAAGAGGTCTCACTGTGTTGCCTATGCTGGTCTTACACTCTTGGGCTCAAGCAATCCTCCTACCTTGGCATCCTGAAGTGCTAGGATTATAGGCGTGAGCCACTGTGCCCAGCCCATTGGCTTGTATATATATTTGTGCATTAGTCTGTTTGGGCAGCTATAACAAAATACTACAGACTGGGTGGCTTGAACAACAGAAACTTATTTTCTCACAGTTATGAAGGCTGAAAGCCCAAGATCAAAGTTTGGGCCAATTCAGCTTTTGGTAAAGGCTCTCTTCCCAGCTGGCAGAGGCTATCCTCTCAGTAAGTCCTCACAGGACCCTCCCTGGTGTAGGCACATGTAGAGAGGGCTCTTTCATGTTTCTTCCTCCTTTTATTAGGCCACAAATCCCACTGGATCAGGGCCCCAACCCTTAGACCTCACTTAACTTTGATAACTTACTTATAGGTTCTATCTCTAAATACAGTCACATTGAGAATTTGGGCTTCAACATATCAACTTGGGGGGATAAGATTCAGTTCACAAGGTGCTATTATCATAAGAATTCCCACTTGTGTGAGCAAATGTAAATGTCCAATTTACTTGAAAGGCTTATTAGTCACACATTATGTGCCAAGCAGATATTTAGAAAATGAAAAAGTCTGCAATCTTAAGGAGTCTCGCAGGGAAGATAAACAACCATAAGGAAATGTGGGACATTATGCTACAGGTATATGTAAATGTTCTACTAGGAAGGAAATACCGAGGAACTCTAGAGAGAAAAGCTGAAAGTTATGTTCAGCTCCACAGCATGCGTAGGAATTCGCCAGTGAGGCATAGAAGAAAATCTAGACCCATCTCAAAGACAACCTGTGTGAAAACGGTCTTCCTCTGACCAACCTAGCCTGAATGAATCCTTTTTCTGAGTTTCAAGAATAATTATTGTCTGCATAGTTTGTTTGGTCATTAAAGAAGTAATGCTCTGAGATCTGACTTCCATTGTCTTAACTACTATTTAAATATTTTGTTATCAACAGCTTTTAATGATTGCATTCTTTGTTTACTAACTAAAATGTAAGTTGTTCCAGGGTAAATATCTGATGATATTCAGATATCAACAGAATTGGAGCCCAGCATACGGATGTTGTTTTGATTTGATGAGACTGAAGGATGTAACAGAAAGTGTTTAAAGTGAGATTCAGGAGCTTTATAATCTGGTTCCAGCTCCTCCCTAACTAAGTTATTACTGGCTAATTTCTCAGGGTCTCCATTTTTGCCAAAAGAGATAGGTGAGTAGATATCTATGCTTCTTACAAGGTCTAAACTTTCTTGAACACATTAGTTCAACATCTAATTCAACAACCCCATCTAATTAGGGGTGATCTTAAGGTTTCCAGCCTCTACTAATTTTTATAGTCTCCTTTCCCTTCCTGTTTGAATTTTATGTAAGTAATTAAAAGGCCATAAAAATGCATTCAATATTATATTTAACATAAAAGGGAGAAGGAAGGACCAACTAAAAAACATTCTATTTCAGTCCTTAAAGTTTACATTTTAACCTTAAAATACAGTTAACAAAGAGGTTAACATCCAGTACTGTATAGCAAATTCTTCGACTTCAAGTAAACTATATGAAAGATGAGGACAGATAATATGGCAAGCCAATTAAGGAATACTCACTCACCTTTGCTTTCCAGGGGTTAGATCTACACATACGGTTTAAACATTTCATGATATACAGCTTATATATTTAAACAAAAACCACTCCAGATATACACACAAAAAACTGCTAAAATGTAAAACATGTAAATCACACACTTTTTAGTTTGCAACAGAGCTTTATCTTCAATGAACAAGTAGGTTAAGAAGAAACAACTCAATTAAAAAGTTATTTCTAAAACAACCCCGAAAAACACTACTTTAGCATTATCCAAAAAAAAAAACAGTTCCATTTGAAAAGTGGTTACAGTTCTAACTTTACAGTCACAAACTCTTTTGTTGAATTACATTAAATAAATTGGTTGTTAAGAACTAGTGCTTGCAAAAGTAATTCTAATGCCCAAGTATGGGACAAGCTCCATGACCACAAAACTATGCCAGCTCTACCTTTCAAATAGAGTTTGCCAAAATGAGTGTGTTATTAGCCAGACTTGGCTGAAACAATCCATTGCCCACAAAGCTACTTTAATGTACTGTCTCTATTGAAAATCACAGTAATCCAACAATACATTACGATACTTTCCCATCACGGCAGCAATTCCCACCACAGGCAACACTTTGTCTCCAACAAAGAAGCCTCACATTCTATGTCTGCAAAAACCCCAATCCTGACTAGTACTGTATGGCTGCCAAGAGGAACATCTGTGTGCTCGACAGTACACAAAACTGGCTCTTTTCTTTCTTTTCCCTTCTTTCTTCTTCTTCTTTTTTATTTCCCAGACAATAAGCTGTATGACTGCTTGGTAAGGAAATGGTCTCTCCTTCCCTTCCTCTTCCCTTTTGTTTGTTTGTTTAATATAAGTCAAACAACTACATCTGCCATCCACTATTACTTTACGTCCAAACACTGAAAACACAGTAAAGCTCACTTTCTGATTTCATATGAGTTTAGACTTGTGATCAACTCAAGAGTATTGACCTTAAAGATGAATACTGCAATATGTATATTAATAAGGAGTTGCCCCACTCTGAGAATATTCCAGAATGTCATTTTTGTTTGAAGAGTGACACAACCAAATCAAACACTAAAAATGGTAGTACTTCAGAGAGTAAAAAATCTTATAAACCATAATATCCCTGTAGAATATTTACAATGTAAGCTAGTATTTTCATACAAATATTACATTTTGATATTTTGCACCAAGAAAGACTGTTATGTTTACTTTCACCTCAAGGTAATAATTTGGCTTAAAAAAGTAAAATAAATTGAGGCACAGGAGACAAATGCATAAATGTAGTACAATTAACCAGCGGAAGATTACATATTACCAGCCTGCACCCTAGAACAACAGAAAAATCCCCTAATTCATTAATGATCAAATAAATGCAAATTAAATCTAGATACTTTTGCTATCAATACAGTTAATATAAAAAAAAAAAGGGTATCCGTGTTTGCAAAAGAATGAACAGGTTGGGATTTTAGATTTGTACTACCTTTCTAAAAGAGAACAATTTGGCAGTATGAATGTTTATACCAATTGGTCGAGAAATTCTACTTCTAGGATTTTATTCAACACAAGTGAGAAGAGATGGGCATTCGGATGTTTACTGTACTTTTATTTAAAATAGAAACAATTTAGAAACAGCCTAAATATCTAACTATAGGGGGCTGGTTAAATAAATTATGATACAGTTCTACAAGAAATACTATATAAACAAAAATGTTTAACATGTAATAAAAATGCTTACTACATAGTTAGTAAATGAAAATGTCAGATTATAAACTACGATATATGACGGCCACCCATCTTCTATAAAAATCTATGCTTGCTTAGAAGAAAGAAAAATGTTAGGTGGGCACTGTGATTCACGACTGTAATCCCAGCACTTTGGGAGATGGACGTGAGAGGATTGCCTCAATCCAGGGGTTCGAGACCAGCCTGGGCAGCTGGGCAAGACCTCGTCTCTACAATAAATCAAAAAATCAGCCAGGCGTGGTGGCACACACCTGTAGTTCCAACTACTTAGAAGGCTGAGGTGGAAGGATCAGCTGGTCGAGACTGTGATGACTGTGAGCGTGCCAATGCACTCCAGCCTGGGTGACAAAGTGAGACTCCAACTCAAAAAAAAAGAAAAAAAGAAAAATGTTAATAGTATTATTTCATGGTGATGTGAGAATATATTTCTCTATTTTATAATAAAAATGCTCTTGGTTTTATAACAACAAAAAAACTTCCTTATATTACTGCCTCTTAGAATCAACAATAAATTTAATTATCACTAAGGAAATAAAGCATAACTCATTTCTTATCAAAGATATATTAACATTTTCCTGGGTTTTAAAAAAATATTCTCTTGAAAATCATGTTAAATTTCACCTGAAAGTTATAGTAAGAAACAGATCGGAAGAGACAGTTAAGTACAACAATTTAAGGTACTGAGCCAGAAAAACCTTAGATCTGTCACTTTAAGTTGTAGAGGGTAATCACAATTTTTTTTTTTTTTTTTTTTTTTTTGAGTTGGAGTCTCACTCTATCACCCAAGCTAGAGGGCAGTAACACGCTCCCAGCCACCACAGCCTTGACATCCTGAGCTCAGGCGATCCTTCCAACTCAGCCTTCCAAATAGCTGGAACTACAGGCATGCGCCACCATGCCTGGCTTGCTTATTCATTCATTCATTCATTCATTCATTCATTCATTCATTCATTGTAGAGATGAAGACTTGCCAAGTTGCCCAGGCTGGTCTTGAACCATGGGCTCAAGCAATCCTCTCACCTTGGCCTCCCAAAGTGCTGGGATTATAGTCGTGAGCCACCACGCCCTAATGAAGATACAGTTACAGCTTATTGGTACTGATTGTGATTGCCTGAAAAATTAGACCTGTTAACTGTACCTCTAATTTTTTGTAGTCTGAAACAATATAAACTACAGATAACTAAAATTGTGTCATTGTATATGCTTTTGTGTGTGTGTGTAGTTACTGGTAGAAGTGGAATAAGTAAAAATAATGAAGTTTTTATTCTTTATATCAAAGACAAAGCAGACTGTTTATTATGACCTTTCATGGTGTGATATTACCTTATATTACCAAACTGGATTAGTAAAGAAATCACTTTCTGATTTTATTTATTATTGTCTGTCGCCCAAGCTGGAGTGCAGTGGCACACTCACGGCCACCCCAGTGTTGACCTGCTGGGCTCCAGCGATCCTTCCATCTCAGCCTTCCAAGTAGCTGGAACTACAGGCATGCAATACCATGCCTGGCTAATTTTTTATTTTATTGTAGAGACAAGGTCTCTCCAAGTTGCCAGGGCTGGTCTCGAGCCCTCCGGCTCAGGCAATCCACTCATCTCAAGCTCCCAAAATGCTGGTATTACAGGCTGAGCCACTGAGCCCAGCCCTTACCTTTTTAAAAAGCCCTTGTGAACATAACTACATTTAAAAATTTACTGCACAAGCAACATTGTAATAAAGAATAAAACAAAACAAATCAGCCTGGTCTCAGTTATCATCAGAAAATCTGTTATTAAATATTCCAATATAGAAGAGTTCTTTAAGAAGTGTACCTTTTAGTTCTCTTGTCTCTTTCCATAATGTTATCATTATTCTTCCTGCCACCTTGGTACTTGCCTCATTTTCCTAATTGTTTTTAGAAGTAAACCACTTCTAATCTCCTCTTAGCTGGGAAACCAAATAATCTTATCAAGAAATACATGTCAGTGTGGGATGATGACGCTCTTTATATGAGGGCTAGAAGCAACGTTTCTTCATTTTTAGTAAGAATTTGAGGTACTTGGGGGATGTGTTGAAGGCTGACTTCTGGGTCTCATCTCCAGATATTCTGATTCTTTATTCTGGGAGTGAGATGAATGAATTGCATATTGAGTAAAATTCTGTGGTAAGAAGATACCAGGTTTTAATAAAGAGGTTCCGTGGCCACTGTTTTTCAAACTCCCTATTATTTCAGGTTCTCTGCTGTGTTCTGGAGAACTGCCATTATAGTAGTTTTAGTCTAGATAAATGAGGCATCATCGTACATATCATCTGGTCCTTTGGTTTAAAATTCATCGAACATCTTTCATAATGCCTTTGCTAGTAAAATGAACCCTTTTACTTTTCTAGGAAATAAGAGTATTTTGATAGTTGATTAGAAAAAATGATTTTTAAAGTTTCTCTTATAAATTTTGCATTTGACATTAGTCTTACAGGATGGGGTATATATTCCAAATTTGGAAAGAACAATAGACAAGTGATTAAGAAGCCCTGCCTTTATTGCACAGCAAAATAAACTATACAGCAGAATCTTTCTTTTTTCACCATCTCCAAAGGAGGCTTGTAGCTTTCCCACAGTATCCGGTTGCTGGTCTAGGTACACACACAACCTAGGTGATAATTCACTTAGATTTAAACTACTTTTTTTCAAAGCCAACTTTTCCAAACAATGCATCATCTACATTTTAAATGGTGGGTGAAATTCTACCACCACTCCCCAAAAAAGGGACAAGGAGGTGTATTGTACTGGACAAAAGAAATGGAGAAAAGTATTGACAGTACAAGCAATCTATAGTACCCTTGGGGTGGAAAGAACTGTTGAAAGAGTTTTCTCACACATAAAAAAGCAATGAGCATAGAAGATTTGTATTTATTTAATTATTTTTTGGACCTAGGTATTAAAATACTATCTAAAGAAAGCCATCATTTTTTAAATACTTATAATCCCTTTTCCCACAAATAGATAAACCAGTGATATAAGCCTATGCCTAAAAATAAAATTAAAGTTTTAAGTCATATTAGTGAGACTCTACTCTCAACTCTAGAAAAGATTTGTCTTTAAGAAAAGGTGAGACATATAATCTTAATTGTTTGGAAGGATATATGAAAATCCTCAAATCTTCCAGCCCTTCCTTGACTCCAAATGGGCTGGTATAACATCTTGGTCAATTCATTGCGCAGTGTCCCACTATACTTCCAGATCACTGACTGAAGAAAGAGGCTCCAAATAGCACCAAGATGTAACTACTATTCTCTGAAGCCTATATTATTCTCTGTATATTACACTTTGTGTTTGTACAATCTTAAAGCCAGACAGAGATTTCAGCTCACTTGTCCCACTTAAGCAATTATTGATAAGAGAGACATCTGCAGAACAAAACAAACTAAAATTAGTATAAAAATTATATTCTCAGGGGTCTCTGAGAAGTTACCTAGTCAAATTTCCTGCCTTTAGTCCTCCTAAATCAACATACTGCTTATAATGAAATATAGTTCTTCCAAGATTTTAGCCTCAGTTATTATTGTTTTTTTAAGTCCAATTTGCTACCATGAACTAATGAGCTGGAAATGAGTTTGAGAAGTTTGGCTTTAAAAGTTGAAAAGTTAAGCTCATTTTCAAAGATAAGTCAATTGCAATGAAAGAGGAAACTGTTTCAGTAATTTATTCAGATCTAGAGAAGCTAGGGATGTACATCTTCCATTGCACTATTCATCCTAAGAATATATGACTTGAAAATTGTTAAATAGGGAGAAAGGGATTAAGGTAAAAAATGTTTTTCATGGCCATGCTCAGGCAAATTACTGAGACCAGTTGCTGTGTAAGAAGAAAAAGCATAATATATGCATTTAACTTATTGTAATGTGGTCAGATGGCAAGGAACTTTGTTGAAAAGGTTAAGGAAGCTAAATCAGATGGAGCATCTAAAGATCCGAGACCCGACTTAGATACCCCTGTGGCAAGCAAAGTGTTTACTGAGGGGACAAGACATTGAAACACAATAAACTTAAAACTGCAGGGTAAAAAGGAGTGCATTTCTGGTTTGCTCAAGGAAGTTCAGTACAATATTTTAGTCCAAGAGGAGAGTAGATTAACAGATGGCAACCAAGACTGCACACTGACTCTCTATTGCCGATCCAGGCTGCATTCAAGGGAATGATACATTTGGAAGAAGCATGGCACTTTTGGATGAAAATAAAGTCATAATTCCAAGAGATTCACAAATTGTCATTATCATGAACAATGCTAAAAGCTACCTCAAGATGGCTCAATTTCAAGAACCGACTATGCTCAAAGCCAAGGCATGACATCTCTGGGATTTTGAAGATGAGTCTCAAAATCTAAGAATTATCCCCAAGTTTCTGACTAAATGTTCCAACTTCAAGCAATGTTTGTATCCATCTGGTTCCATAAAACTGATTTCTTTCATGAAAATTCTATAAATAAAGCTGAGAAGACCAGTTCTAGAAGTCTGGAGAGTTGTTATGGAGGTCAATCTGAATTTACCCAATAGTTCTTAAGAATACCAGTGTTTTTATTAACTTGATCAAAACTAATCTGTGGGCAACACTAGAATAGTATTTTTATCAACACTAGACTAGACTTTTATCACTTAAAGTTAACTAAATGTCTTGAAATTGTTTTTAAAATACTACATTAAAAGTTAAATTATGTAATAAGCTATTACAACTATGGCTTTAATATCAGAAAAAAACTTATGTTGTTTGCAGATAAAATATATTTTGAATATGTGGCCCACTTTCAAATAAAACAAACAAAACCCCCACAGTTGTATATCCCTATTCTAAATCACTCAGGAAAAGGAGATTTCTAGAAGATTCTTTAAAAAAAAGTTGCAGCAAACTCAATCAAAACTACTCCAGTATCCTTCCACTAATTAACAATATTTTTAAGGAAGAATCAACAATTGTATTTTACTCCAAGTGACAAGATCTAATATTAAAAGATTCCCCATTATCCTTTTTTCTACTTTTGTTAAATTTTGCTGTTAATACCAAGAGTTCTTCTCCCAGCTGTGAAGTCAGTCTAGCAGCTGCCTTAGCTAACCATGCCAACCCTACACCAATACATAAAGACAGCTGCCTTGCCTGTCCTTACAGATGAAAGAAGAGTGCTAAAAGCCTAGAAAAATCTTTAGTACTGGCAATGGCTGTGAAGGCAGCTGCTTGCCTGTCATACTGCTGTAGAGTGTGCTATGTGACAATAGGTACAAGAGCCAAAGGAAAGGATGAATACAACCAATTTCCACCAATAACACATTATATGTCCAAATTGTTTTCGTCATGAAGTATTACACTGTTTGTGATACTTTTAGTTTTAGATTCTTCAGCATTCTATACACAAAAGTTAAAACTCACCCTTACATACTATAAAGGTGAGGTCATGATCTCTACTTTGATTTCAATAAATTAAACAATAAAGAATCTTGAAGATTTGTGCCCAAAAATTCAAGATTCACAAGCAACAATGATTTTCTAACATGAGCACTGTTCTGTTTTTACATTAAAAATTGTTATAATATTTTAATGTATAAATGTTTTTATATCAAAATGATCTGAGTATCACACCAGAATATAATTGAATTTAAAGCAGACAATAATTTGATAAGAACTAACTAATTGCAACCAAGAGTGTTTCTGTTTTAGTAAAATGTCCCTCTCTGCATATATTCAATATAAATTAAAAGTCTAAGTAGAGTTCATTAGCAGAATTGATATTAATATTTTTCTTTTAGGAAAAGTTTTAACTTTAGTAAAAAAGCTAACTATACTTGATTATCAAGATATTTGCAATTTACTCTGAAATACTTAAAATATACAGTGCAATAGCTAAAAAAATAAATACACAGTCCAGGGAATCATCAACTTTAGTTATAAAAAAATCTATATTCCAGAAGTGGCTAATGTAAGTGCCTCTACTATCTGTATTTCAACGGACAAAAGACCTTTTGCTAATCACCATATTGAATATCAGAAAAAATTTCATTGGTGAAAATAGTGCTATAACTAACATGCTGAATATTAAAAATGAGGTATCATTTGTTAAATAAAAAGCATTTAAGAACTACAGGAAGCCGGGCTGGGTGGCTCAGCCTATAATCCCGCACCTGGGGAGGCTGAGGTGAGTGGATTGCCTGAGCCCGCGCGTTCAAGACCCGCCTGGGCAACTTGGTGAGACCTCATCTCTACAATAAATAAAAAATTAGCCAGGCGTGGTAGCACGTGCCTGTAGTTCCAGCTACTTGGAAGGCTGAGGCGAAAGGATCGCCGGAGCCCAGAAGGTCGAGGCTGCAGTGGCCGGGAGTGGCCACTGCACGCCAGTCTGGGCGACGGAGTGAGACTCCAACTCAAAAAAAAAAAAAAAAAAAAAAAAAAAAAAGACCAACAGGATAGCTACAAGGCCGGGGGGGGCCCCGCGGCCCCCGCCGGCGGGGGGGGGGGGGGGGGGGGGGGGGGGGGGGGGGGGGGGGGGGGGGGGGGGGGGGGGGGCGGGGGGGGGGGGGGGGGCGGGGCGGGGGGGCGGGTGGCGCTGGCGGTTGGAAGCGGGTGGAACCGCCCCTGGAGGCCGCACTGGACCTGCGCCCCGAGGCCCGCCGCGCCCTGTCGGGCCCAAGCCCGGCGATCCCGGGAGGCCTGCAAGCTCCCGCCTGCAGGGGAGGGCAGACGGGGCGCCGCGACGGGCCAGGGCGCGGTAGGCGCCGTTCCTCTTTCGCTTTCCTTCGCCCGGAGGCCGGCGCGCCGCCTGGCGGGGATCAGCGGCCGCGGGCGCAGGGTAGGTACGGGCGGCGGCAGGCGTCCGCGCAAGTTGCGCCCGGGCGGGAGCGGCACCTCCAGGCGCCTGCCGCGGCCGCCGCGCCGGAAGTCCGGGAGCCGAGGGGGACGGCGGCGGCCGGCCGGCCGGGCGCGGGGGTCCGGGGCGGTCCCTGACGCCGCGGCGGGGCGAGCGGCCCGCGGCTCCCGGGCGAGGCGGCGTCCTCCCCGCGCGGCCCCGGCGCGGCCTGAGCTGCGGTCCGCAGGCCCGGGGCCGGGCCCGCGCCCCTGCCGGGCGGGCGGGCGGGCGGACGTGTGCCGGGCCTCCCCGGCTGTGTCGCCGCGTTCCGCCAGAGAAGACGGGAGCGCTTCGCGCCGCCGCTGCTGCCGCGAGCTTGGCCTCCGCGGCCTTGGAGGCCGGGACTCGGCCTCGGGATCCCTCCGCCACCCGGGTCGGGGCCGTGCCTCTGCCGCCCCGGAGGACTCGCTCTCCCTGCGCAGCTTCCTGGCGCGCCGTGGGCCGGGCAGGGCAGGGCCTTCTGGGCGGTGAGTCCGGCGTGTGGGCTGGGAGCCCTAGACCCGGCGCCGAGCGACGTGCTCTGCGGAGGGTCACGCGAGGCCCAGGGCTGGGGCGCTGATTCCGCCCTCTGCGGTCGGACTTGCCTTTTTCTGCTGGAGCCTGACTTCCGAGCGGAGAGGGCGATTCCACGCCGAAGCTGTTCCCTGCACTTTCGCAACGGGTGCCTGCTGACGGAACGATGCCTTCGCTTTCCGGCCGCTTTCGGTTTGCCTGTGGGTTAGCAGTTTACGGTGAGGGGTCGTTCCTGTTTCTAGAATGGACTTGGGAAAACCGACGCCTTCTTTCATGTTATGTTTTCTGAGAGGAGGCGTTCTTGTAAGAAACCCTTAAAGCTTTATGTGAAGTAACTTTTTTTTAAGCAGGTTAACTATGCTCGTCGTTTCTTTAAAAAAAATTAATGGCGCTTATTTCGTTTTTTACTGTATGCTGGTTTTATGTCTGTTGTCTTATTTCGTCCTCACCGCTTTAGGAGGCTGGCGTTATTTTCTTTTTGCAGTTAAAAAGACTTAGAGAGGAAAGTAACATTGCCCAGGTTATTTATCTAACAAATGTGACTGGTTTCCTTTGAGGATTTTTCGGTCTAATAGAGGCAGTAATTGAGTGTAACTATAAATCAAATACAAGTAAAATGTAACAGAAGGGAAGTGAGGGTTAAAAACGAGGAGGAAACTGCACTGAGGATAGCACTGGGGAAGGGTTTTGGAGGATAGGACATATGCAAATAGATGAAAGGAGGGGCTTGTGGGATGGAGAGAGGAACCTGCTGGGTGGACCCTGGGTGAGAGTGATCCTTTCGGTTTGTCTAAAGAAAGTTATTGAAGGATATGTTAAGGTCAACCTGTGGAGGGTCTTATGTGACAAACCAAGAAACATTGTTCTGTCTGACATTCTTTGATAAGAAGATCCAACTATGATAGCATAAATTACACCTGGTAGCAGAATACAGGATGGATTGCAGGTGGAGAGGTAATATACAGTAGAGTGCTGTGTATGGGATGGAAAAGGACTTCACCTTGATCTCAGGACTGACTGGTCGTAGGCTTCAAAATGGAAACAGGGAACGTTTCAATAGGGAGGATAGTGACTTCAGGTTTTAATCTTCTAACTTGTTTTGGCAGGATCCTAGTGGAGTAGTCAAGCAGATAGTTAAAATGCATTACTGAAGAGCTAAAGATATCAAACTGGGGCGAATAGCTTTGGGTGGAGAGGTGATAGTTGAGGCTCCAGGACTGCATGAAGTTGTCATTATTGTGAAGTAAATTACAGTAGGTTTACAAGTTAATGGTACCATGAGGGATGTGTTCCATTTACCCAATTTGGAACATGTAACATCTGCTGTTAAGAGAATATTAATACAATATGAAGAATTTGACACCCTTTTCTCTCCTCTTTTTAAAACGATTTTGGAAACAGATATGAGAAAGCAGAACCACCAAAAGGAGTGATGACCAGTGATCTCATGATAACTCTGGATGCTAGTTCTCATGCCTCATGACATTCTGTTGGGAACACCACAACAGCTTCTGGGATCAGACTTTCATCTACCTAATACTTCTCTTTGCCTGAACTACTAAAACCACTCTTAGCCAGCCACAAATGGCTACACAAAGGAAGCACTTGGTAAAAGATTTTAATCCATATATTACCTGCTATATCTGTAAAGGGTATCTGATCAAGCTAACAACAGTGATGGAATGCTTCCATACCTGTAAGTAGTCTTCTTGGTTATCTGCCCTTCAGAAGTTACGTGTGCACATGTTCTTTGAAAACTGCAGTTTTTGAAATCTGGATTTTAACCCTAAAAAGTGAGGATTCTAAGTTATCTTAATTTTGAATTAATTTTCAGAATATTTGTCATTGGGATACCAGTAGCATGAAAATTATTATTTTTTTGTTATTTGAATCTCAGTAGTTGACTTTTATCAGATTGCAAAGTGTTCTAAAAATCATAAGCATATTATTTTGGTAATTTTTTAAGTGAAGTATTTCAGGTTTTTTATTTAAATAAATTATACTGAAGGAATTAATCTGTTCAGAGGTTCTGTTAGGATATACATACTCTAATTCATTGGTTGTCAAAGTGTGATTCCTCTACTAACTGCATCAATGCCAGCATCACCTAGGAACTTGTTAGACTTGCAGATTATCAGGCCTTACCCTAGGCTTAATGAATCAGAAATGCTAGGAGTGGGCCAAGCAATCTGTGTTTCAGTGAGCTCTCCAGGTGATCTGAAGCATGCTCGAGTTGAAAATCACTGCTCTAATCTCATCATATCTGTGGAACTTCTAACACATTTCTTTCTTACTTGTCCCCATTGGAAGAGAAAGAGACATTTTTGTGGCCACTTATGCCAGGATTACACATACTTTTTGTGTTTCTGCCAATATGATTTCATTTTTCTTATTTCAGTGAAAGTAATTCCATTAAGTTCTAGTCTAATGACTATTATGTGCACCAAAGTAGATACTTTATATACTTGATCCCATAGCTTTACAGTGACCTTGGAGCAGTTTGGGATGGATGTGGTGGGGTAGAGAGAGGGTACAGAGATTACCTTTATTTTATAGCTAAGAGTTAAATAATTTGCCCAGTCTTGCAGCTAATGAGTGGTGGGCCCATATCGCACTCCAGAGCCAATGCTCTTTAATATAATGTGGTACCTTTTTTTGTAAACCTTTTTCGGCTATTCTCTGGAAAAACCCCCCAAGTGATGCTGATGTGTACTACTTTGAGACATTATTCAATTTGGCCCATGTTATTCAATGAGTAATTAACTGCGAACTATCTAATATTATTAATTTGCTGTCGCTCTGTATCATTATTTAACTTTAACAGTTTAACTACCATTTCACAGTTTAACTATCATTGAAAGACATTTATTGAGTACTTAGTGTGTGTCAGACACTGAGTTGAAGCACAGTGGATACAGAAAAATATAAGATAGTTAAAAAAACTTCACTAAAGAAGTTTGTTTCTAGTTGGAAAACTAATAGTAAATATATGCCTTGTTTGTTAATGATAAGTGCCATAAAGATGGAAGATGGAGGTGGTGAAGCGTGGTTCAATTGTGGACATATTTGGAGGATGAGCCATTAGGTTGTGATGACTCTAGAGTGGGGATTTTACCTTATGTTTCCTATTGCTCCAGGCGTGGAACCTGGACATGGTCCACAGTGCGTTTTGTTTTGCTTCTTATAACATTTGTACATTGTTTTTATTTTTGGAGCTTTCTAGCAAAAACTGCCAACTGTGGATGATAAGAAGAAAGCACAAATTCTCCAATTTCTATCTATATACTACACATTTTCTATATGTCCTTTTGAAAGAAAATTTTCTTTAAGTCATAATGAAATCTCAAATGTCACTGTTTTTAAAGGAAAAGCAAAATATTATAGAAGTATAAATAGTTTATAAACAAAGGTTATTTTTATATTCTCAACAGCAACTTAAAGCCTAAAAAGGTAAATGACAGTTTAACTGCACAAGTCACTCTGGCCTGACAGATCCTTTGGCAGTCATCAAACCCCCTTACTGAGAGAGAATGAACGTGGCATAAATGTGATTTAAATGCAGTGGTAATCACAAATGTGGCCTTTATGAACAACAGAGAACATAGAACAGTAAATGATGAAGTCGTCAATCCTGCACCCAGTGTCTGAGGATCTTTATGCACTCTCATGTCTATATTTTGGGGATTTCCATATTTTTATTTGTATTTATATTGAGGCTTATGGGCAAAAACACTATGCCTATTGCAAAATATTCCCTTATCTGTATGACAACATACATTGGTTGGGTCTTTGATGTGTGTTGATATCCTGGGTTTCATTTTTCCTGAAAGATTTTCTCATGTATAATGTAGGATAGGTATAGTAGCACTGTGTTTTGGGATGGGTTTAAAATTAAGTGAAATGGCCAAATTGGAAAGGCAGGAAGTGAGAAATGTTAAATGACATTGTGGTGCCTCATAATATTTTAGATCTTGGCTTAGGCATAGAAAAAGAATATCTCATTAAAATAACTTCACAAAGACTATGAGTTATGATACTATAATGAGTTAAAGAATGATTAAACACTAGTTGTTATTATGAAAACTCGTAAGCAAATGTAAAGATTTTGATCTTACTAGTCAAATATGAAATAAGTAAGTGAGCCGGGCTCGGTGGCTCAGCCTGTAATCCCGCGCCTTTGGGAGGCTGAGGTGAGTGGACTGCCTGAGCCCGCGGGTTTGAGACCTGCCTGGGCAAGCGAGACCTCATCTCTACAATAAATCAAAAAAATTAGTCAGGCGTGGTAGCGTGCACCTGTAGTTCCAGCTACTTGGAAGGCTGAGGCGGAAGGATCGCTGGAGCCCAGCAGGTCAAGGCTGCGGTGGCCGGGAGCGGCCACTGCACTCCAGCCTGGGTGACAAAGTGAGACTCCAACTCAAAAAAAAAAAAAAAAAGAAATACGTAAATGAGGCTTTTTTATTGGTGTACAAAACCAGATGTGAAATATTCCTTTCTGGACTCTCTGATCAAGTGAAGAAAGAGTAAGCAAGTTAAGAAATGTATAAAATAAGTTCAAATGCTGTTAAGCACAGTAAAGATAATGACACAGGGTGATAGCAGAATGAAATGCAGAAGAAGGAACTATAGTGTTGTTTGAAATCCCTAAAGCCACACATCCTATACCTTCTCAGAGACAGTATTCCTTGGGCCTGTCTTCAATACTGGTGTAGAGGGCTGCATCTGGGCAGGAGGTAGGGATTAGTGGCTCTCTCTGCTTTGAGACAGATAAATTACTTCTGTCTTCTTTGAAATTACTATGCAAATGCATGTCAACTCTTTCTCTTTCCTCAAGTCAGATAGATTGCTGCTTTTCCCAATTCTCTCATAGATAAATTCTGGAGCCAGCTCTGATAGGCTGCCCTGCAAGATATGGAAGGAAAGGCCTAAAGGGTGAGCCCATAAAAAGGAAGGAAGGGGCAGAGATAGTGGGGCAGCCTATGTCCCAGATTCCTGGCAAGAAGATGCAAAAAAAGGGTCATAAAAGCCACATCTTTAATTAGACTCACATTCCACCTACTAATACCACTTTCCTTCAGCAGGCCAAGGACATTTGATGAATAGATAAAATTTTTAAATGAATTAAAATTTCTAAACACAAATGTTTTAGTTTTAAATAATAACTGAATGCTATATGAACTTATTCCACATTAACCATGATTATATGTGAGATTTTAATAACCTAACAAACCTAAGATAATAAACATTTTTGCAGAAATTATTTAAACTAAATAATTACATACCAGGCACTTTGCTAGCGATTGGGGATAGAGTGGTAAATAAGATGAATTTGTAATTTATGTATTCTATCAAGCAAACTTCTTATAAGCCAGGAATGAATTTCTAACACATGTATTGGGAATTTTTTTTCCTATGCGGACACATCTGCCTCTGAGACTTCAGCTACCTATGCTGATGTCTCTCAGCTTTTTATTTCTGTCATACACCTTTCTTCCCAGCTACAGAATCCTGCTGTCCTGAGGCCACCTAGAACTCAACATATCTAAGACTGAACACATAGGATGCTAATGCTCAGCTGTCCAAGCATGAAATATACTCCATGCCTGACTCCCTTTACCTTCACTAACAAAACTGTGACAGAGTTCTATCTAGTCTATCTCTAATATTTCTCAAATATGCTTCTTCAATTACATCCCTCTGTTCCTGTTCTCATTCAGGCCCTCATTACTTTCCACCAAGCCACTGCAGCACATTTTTAACCTGTTTCAGAGTGGCAGTAATTAAAAACAACTATTATCTTTAATCATTGTCACTCTTCAGTCTACCCCCAAATTTCCTAAAGCCACCATGTCGCCTTCAGAATAAATTAAAGCTTTTTAGTTGTGGCTGGTTTTTGCCTATCTTCTCCTCTTGCCCTCACCTCACATATATACACAAATACTAGGTTCAGCTGTTTGTTCCACTGGGAATGAATGCTGCCTCTGTCCAACTAGCAGCTACCCATGCTTTAATAACCATCCCCTCTGAGATGTGCCACCCACATGCTACCACATACATATTTGGGTTAAGTGTCTCCTGATAATTGAGTGCTTAATAAAAGTTTAAATGGATAAATGTATGACTAATAAATTGGTTATTGTGTATTTTTCCTTTCAATAATTCAAGTGCAGTGACAGGTAACATGAAAGGCATGTAGACAGTGTTGGTTAGGAGTTATGAATTTAGAAAAACCATCTTCTTGGATCTATTCTGGCATCTTATGGGGTCTTAGATAGGAAGAGACTCTGGATTAGGGGCTAGAAATTGATGGCCCAGGATTAAGGGATATTTTATCTTTTGCACAGGGTCCTGAGAAACTTTTTGAAGTTGCTTAGAGTATATTTTCTATAGGCTGTTCACTTAAAAGGAAAGACTTTTCACTTTAAGGACAAAGGAGTTTTGTTCCAGCAACTCAAAATATGACCAGTGCAGTATATTTATTCTTAACCAGGGCTCAGAGGTCCTTTTGAGACCATGATGATTCTTTCCTCAGAAAAAAAGAGTGCTAAAAGACACATAATTCTGTGTTATGGGAAAGGAAAGCTTTCTTCTTTCTGCTCTTTCAGAGACCATGGCAGTAATCCCTTACCTAAGAATGATTTATGTGCAAAAATACATTGTCCTGCTTATTTGTTAACTTATACAAAGAAGTATTAATTGATAATTGGAGTTAATGTAACAAGAAACAGTGATTTTATGTTGTAATATGTAAGAATGAAGGAATAGCTTAATCATAAGATGGCAACAATTTAAGTACTGTCAACCATTTATTGTTTTTGAACAATTATCGTAAATACACAAGTACTTAAGGTACAGAGAAATTATGATATTTTGATACATACTACTCAAAGTGCAGTCTCTGGACTAACTGCATCTCCCAACAACAACATCACTGGGAAATTTAGTAGATAAAAGTGCAAATTCTTAGGCTTCATTGTGGACCTACTGAACCAGAATCTCTGGGGGGAAGGCCAGAAATCTGTAATAACAAGCTCTTTAGGTGATTCTGTGATATGCTAAAGTTTGAGAAACACTGCCCTGGACCAGACATTTATAATACTAGCATCTCTTAAATTAGGCTGTTTGTACTTTTAATTATACAGCAATTCAAATAAATGCTAACAAAAGATTGAAACAGTAACTATTTTTTATTGAATTTACGTCCTAGAGGCCTTTTAGTTAGGTGGTATTATTTAATCATCAGCAAATGTTTTCAGCACCTTCTGCTAGTCATTATTCTAGCCACTGGCAACACAACAATAATGTCAGGCACAGTCTGTGCCCTCCAAGAACATATGTTCTACGAGGAGAGACAGACAATAAACAAGTAGAGAATGTAGTTTCTGGTGCTATATATAACAAATGCTATGAGGAAAAATAAAACAGAACAATCTTTCCTGGGAATTGCCATTTGAGCCGACACTAAAATATTCAGAAGGAGCAAGCTATGAAAAGGTTTAAGGGAATAGTATTTCAGATTCTTATTCCAAAACTTTTCCCAGAGACAAGGCCGAGATAAGATAAGTAACACAGTCAATAAGTACTAGGGCTGGGTTGTGAATCCTGGATCCTGTATATCTGACAAAAGCCTAACATCAAGGATCTACAAAGAACTCAAACGGGCTGAAAAGAAAAACAAACAGCCCCATTACAAAGTGGGCAAAAGATATGAATAAACAGTTCTCAAAAGAAGACATACGAGTGGCCAACAGATACATGAAGAAATGTTCAGCCTCACTAGTCATCAAGGAAATGCAAATTAAAACTACTACTACACTGAGATACCACCTAACTCCAGTCAGAATGGCCATTATCAATAACAAAAAATAACAGATGCTGGAGAGGATGTGGTGAAAAGGGAACACTTCTACACTGTTGGTGG
>CAUYQG010133019.1:0-19498 GCA_963574415.1 Tarsius wallacei
AATAGTAAATAGAAAGTTAAGAAGGAAATCAGGATGTTCACAAATGTTTAGTTTAAGAAAAACATCATCTGTGGATGAGATAGTAACTGCTGTCTAGTTCCTGCCCATTGATTAAAAAACATGAATGGCAGAAAGGGAAAAGAAGTAGTTCCTGTTCATTGATTGAAAAATATGAATGGCAGCAGTTGCTGTTCATTGATTGAAAAATATGAATGGCGGCAGCTGCTGTTCATTGATTTAAAAAACATGAATGGCACGGAGTCAACAGGAAGGAAGCCGGATAGTAATTGTTAAAGGTCAACTTTATTTTGAGTGAAAAGAGGGTGTACGTAGGCATTTGGTCGGCAACATAGGATACATTTGTGGGTGCAGAAAACTATATAAGCTTGTGAAAAATAAATAAAAATCGGCAGAGTCCTGAGCTCTCCCCAGGAAGAGGATTCCTGTCGTTTTCGTCTTTTCTTTTTCGCCGCTTCCCGATTCCACCTGCATCAGACCCTGTTCACCGGAGCTGGACTCCGACAACACAGCAAAAGAAATCATCAAAAAGGCAAATAGGAACCTACATAATAGGAGAAGATGTTCACAAACTATGCATCTGACAAAGGACTAATAAACAGAATCTACAAAAAACTCAAATAAATCAGCAAGAAAAAAAGCAAATAACCCCATTAAAAAGAGGGAAAATGACATGAACAGACATCTCTCAAAGAAAGATATACAAATGACCAACAAACATATGAAAAAATGCTCAGCATCATCAGGGAAATGCAAATTAAAACCACAGTGAGATACCATGTTACACCAGTCAGAATGGCCATTATTTTAAAAACTAAAAATCTTTAGATGCTGGTACTGATGCAGAGAAAAGGGAACACTTATACATTGTTGGTGGGAGTATAAGTTAGTACAACCTCTATGGAAAGCAATATGGAGATTACTCACAAAGAACTAAAAATAGATCTACCTCTTGATACAGCAATTCCACTACTAGGTCATTACATAACAAAGACACCTGTACCCACATGTTCATCACTTCACAATTCACAATTGCAAAGATGTGGAATCAACCTAAGTGCCCATCAACTGATCAGATGATAATGGAAACGTGGTAAATATACACCGTGGAATACTACATGGCCATAAAAAAGAATGAAATCATGTTCTTTGCAGTAGCATGGACGGAGATGGAGATCATCATTTTAAGTAAACTGACTCAGAAACAGAAAACCAAACACCGCATGTTCTCACTCATATGTGAGAGCTAAACAGTCACAAGGATGGAAATTATAGACACTGGGCACACTAATAAAGGGAGAGAGGAGGGGGAAGCTAAGGTTGATAAATTACCTATGTGACATAATGTTCACTATCTGGGAAAGGGGCCTCCTGAGACCCAATCCCCACCAGTACACAATATGTCCACGTAATGAACACGCATGTGTACCCCCTGAATCCAATAAGAAAAAAAAAGAAAAAAATTTGATACATTTCTGAATTCCTTCATATGTTATCTTGAAGATCACTGAGTTTTGTTAAAACTGCTATTTTTGAATTCTTTGTCAGAGAGTTCACATCTCACAGTTCTGTTTGGGTTAGTCACTGTTTCTTTGCTTTGTTCATTTGGGGAGATTTTGTTTCTTGTTTGCTGTTGCTTCTTGTGCATGCATGTCTATGTCTTTGCATTAAAGGATTATTTATTTATCCCATTCTTCTCTGTTATTTCTTTCTCTGCTTATTTTGTTTCTTATTGGATATGTTTGCCTAGAGATTCTTTGTAATTTACCTGTTGATATCTTTCCTTTTTTCAACTGCTAGGCTGCTGCCTTCCTTTCAACACTACATGGCACCTCAAGCCCAGGTTTGTCTCAATTCTAGCAAACCTCCCCTCTCAATTCTGAATGGGGGAGGTCCCAAAGGGTATATCCTAGCAGTGTGGAAAGGTTGAGTAGGGGTTCACGCCAGGGCACCTGTGAAAAAACCCTGCAGTGTGATGCTGCTGAACAGCCATTCTTATTGGTGTCTCCTTTGGCCAAGTTACAAAGCAGTTTCCAGGGTTGGGGATAGTAGTCATGTCTCACCATCCATGTTTAACTCTTGCTGTCCTCCGGGATATTTCTTCCATCAGGCAGTTCTGATGTTTCCCATGACCTAAGACAGGAACAGATCTCTTGGCAAGAAACCCAGTATACTGGGGATACTGGTTGTCCACCTTGATCTTACTTTTTCTAGAATGGAAACTGTGAGTTGGGGAAAATTTTCTGCATACTTAGGGCAGATAGTGAACTGGAGCTTCTTGGAAATGGACATCTGATTATCTTGACATCTGTTCAAGTTTTTCACTTTTCTGTGGCCCCAGGAACTGTCTCCTCCTCATATTTGAGTTCTGGAATATTGCTGGTGATAATCTCTGTGCTGCATATTTGTTTTTGGCTTTCAGTTGAAGTTCATGAATGGAGCAGTAAAGCCATCTTCCTTCTGCACTGCCACTTTGAACCAGAAGTTCCTCCCACTCTTGCAGCTAGGCGTGAGCATGTGACCAAGCTCTGGCCAACAAGATAGGAAGTTTTGCACTGAAATTTTAAGAAAACTGCTTAAACAAAATTAACTTAACTTGGAAAAAACCTCCTTCTCCCTTGTTCTCTTTTTCTTCTTCCTGACTAAAAAACAGATATGATGACTAGAGCTTCAAGTGTCATTTTGGACCAAATGGTAATACCTTTGAGAATAGAAATCATGCTCTTAGAAGGAAGAAAAAAATGATAAGAGCCTGGGTCCCTGATGGCCACAAAACACTACACTAGTGTTTAATATTAAATATAAATTATTTGTAGTACAAATAATTGCTAAATCTGGTCATTTCTATTGGCAGCTAAATCTAATTTTAACAAAGATAGACTTTTCTCCACCTGGCCCACCTTCCTAGTAAAGACTGAGCATCCCTAATACAAAAGTCCAAAATCTAAATGCTCTAAAATCTGACATGCTACAAAATTTGAAATTATAGGGTGCCACCATGATACAAGTGGAAAATTATACAACGGATCTCATGTGATAAGTGCACAAAAATGTTAACAGTATTAGATAACTTTACCATCAGGCTATGTATATAAGGTGTATACAAAACTTAAATGAATTTTGTGTTTAGACTTGGGATTAATTCCAAAGATATCTCATTATATATATGCAAATATTCCAAAATTCAAATTCCGAAACACTTCTGGTCCCAAGGTTTTGCATAAGGGATACTCAATCTGTAATCTTTCTTATTTTTCTCTACTCAAATCATGATGACTCTCCTTTACTCAAAACTGTCTATATATTACCTTATCTATGAAGACTTTTCAAATTAAGGGTATCAAGCCCTTGCCACTTCATTTATCCCAGGAACCTCTCTACCCCCTCATATTGCAAGCTTTTTTCCTAGCTACTTTCTTAGCATTGAGGCTGAAATGTTTTATATAATGACTCGTAAAACAGACCTTAGTTTAGGGAAGACAAAGAGAGTTGGAAGCAATCAAGAAAACAGAATGTCATGGAATGTAGAGGACTTCAGTTGCTTCTCAATTTGCTGTGAAGTTTTTGTTTTGTTTTGTTTTGTTTTAATCCATGAGGCCTCTGTATCCCCACAGCATAGCATGAACCATAAAAAGGAAGAGTTTGGGGAAAGACCATTTTAATTAAAATTTAATTTTAATTAATTAAAATGGTCTAACTAGAATTAAAAGAGACAATTTACCACAAGGAGTAGAATGGACTGTTCCCACAAGGAATTTTTTTTCATGTCACAAAATATTTATCTATATATAGAGATATATTTTTTTTTATTTTAAAATTGTAGGGTACAATTCAGGGTTATGTATACAAATATTCATTGTGCAGGTACCCTTGTTGATAAGGTGTGAACCCACCCCTTCCCCAGGCAGATTCCCACAGAGAATTTTAGTTTTCCTATAAGGTTTAAGGTTGTCCTTGAACCTTTAGAACACAGATCAAGCCTTAGTACAACATCCAGAACCAATCCCAGTCTCACACAGTACATGGTTTATAAAAGAAGATTCCTAGTCTTGTCTTTGTTCATCGTATGACTCGAATCTCAAGTTTTCTGATATCAATATGCTTTGTTTAAATCCCACTTCTCAGGTCATCTTTAATTTATCAGAAAATTATGAGATACTTACCTATAGGCAGTGAGAAGTATGGAGGTGCCTTGCCTCTAACTCCTCTGCCCTCCTTGCCATTCTGATCCTATTATAGTAAAATTTATTACAGGAATCTCTTTCATCGTCTTTTCCATTTAAGAGCAGTTACTCTGTTGCCTGCCAGCCGAGTAGAATGTCATAAAGGTTACCATCAAAGAAAGTAAAATGATATAATGACTTCCACAGTAGAAAAAGAAAAAACTAATGAGCCACTGACCTTAGTATATTTATGTATCTCAGGGTTAGTTACGTGAAGTTCCTCAAAGCCTCCATACTTTGAGTTATTGAAGAGAGAATTTATTTGTCATTATGCCTTCCTAAAATACTCATGGGGAGCAATGTAGTTACTATATCTTAGGATTTCATCCAGATTATAAAAGAGTATCTTGGTTGAATATGAAATATCAGGCTGTCTCAACAGAGATAAACCCCGCATAGAAAATATGAAAGTGGATGGAGACGATCAGAGACCCAGGACCCGGGTGGTATCAAGCAAGCCTGCAAGTAGCTAAGCTTAGCCATTAGTTTGAAAACTCTCAGCTGAGACTCAAATCACTGGT
Source organism: Tarsius wallacei (assembly GCA_963574415.1). Classification (NCBI taxonomy): domain Eukaryota; kingdom Metazoa; phylum Chordata; class Mammalia; order Primates; family Tarsiidae; genus Tarsius; species Tarsius wallacei. The sequence continues at coordinate 4,763 of CAUYQG010133019.1, forward strand.
AGGGTGCATTAGTTAATCTTGGTTTAAATTTAAGATAGAGAAAATCCAATAGAAATTTGTTTAAACAAAATAAAAAAACAACTTTCTCGGAGTTGTCTTAAGGTTTGAAAGAACTCAGTGATGTCACCAGATGTTCTCCATTTATCCACTACTACTTGACTCTCTTTTCCTCTGTATATTAGCTTCACATTTTAATAGTCACCTTTAATGTTCCATAAGTGGTTGCAGAAGCTCTAGACCATTCAGTTCTGAGATCTGAGCCTGCAAAAAATAAAACATGTGTTTCCTGGTAGATTCTCCAAAAATGCTCTCCTTCTGACTCTGTTAGAACTTATTTGAGTCACGTGCTCAACATTGAACCAATGGCAAGGGTTTATAAAACATGAATGACAGAACCAGGTCATGTATTCCATCCTTGCAAGTGGGGAAGGCATGGGATGTTGTCACCAAAAAAGGCATAATGGGTAAGAGATACCTGTAAATAAATACTCACTACACAAATATATTGGACCCTGATTTCAGGAGAGTAAGTATAGGACAAGAAACAAAGATAGGGCTCCCAGAAGACCAGAAGACAAAAATAATTTTATCAAAATTATGAACAAGGTTGAAGGCTAGTTCTCACAACAGGGACATAAAGTCAGCAGCAAAGTAACAGCAAGAAAAGATTTGGGTAAAACTCCAAAACACCATAATATTAAGGTTAGGATTTGTCTTAGTTTCTGGTAAGGGTTTGGTCATGCTTATCTATGGCAAGAGGAATACCTTAAAAGACAGGGCCTGATATTCTTCTGCTGAAGATTGGAGTGAACTCAAACTGGGTCCCAAATGAGAAAGATTAGCTTCATCTAGTTTTCTTAAACCCTTGGTCTATTCATTTCCTTGTCAATAATGAGTATGAATAGAAAGTGTCCTGCTGCTCATCTTTCATGACCCATGGAAAAGTCCTTCTGAAGAAAGCAATGGTTCCTTCCAAGCTCATGAAATTGTCAAAACTGTAAAAATTTTGTTCTGACTGCAAAATGATGTGTAAGCAAATTAAACCCACTGGATAAGAAAGCAAATGAATGCCTCAGTTTGGATTCTGAACATGTTTCTCATCCCAATTTCTTCCAAAAGACACAGTTCAAAAGCTTGAGAGAAGGGCACTCAGTGACTGGCCTTGCATGTCAGCTGGGGGCTGCCTAATAGATGGTGACAGGCTGACCCTTCTCCTGGAGAGCATCATGACAGGTCTGGATACTTGAAATCATCAGTTGCCAGAGGCGAGGTTCCAAGCAGCTATTGCCTGGCATGGACAAAACAGAGACTCATGTGTAGCAAGCAGCATACTACAACCCAAGAGCAGCAAATGAACGGGACAGGGAAGGGGGCGAGTTGTGTTCTGATCCTAATTTCCATACAAAGCTCAAATCTAGCATAAGCAAGTACATGCTTACTACCAGCAGAGCTTTAAAGAGACGTGTCAGAGAGTCTTGTTTTCCAGGGCTCTTCCCAACTGGACCTTCTGTCCTTGCTGGAACAGATTCTCCAATTCTCCCTGGGATAAGGTAGGGTTTTGTTCCAACCAGTCACTGATGGTTGATCTTCATCCCACAGTTCTACATGAAACATCTGAATTGCATTCAAATCAACTTATTTTTAATTTAATATTCTTATTCTAACTAGATTTTGGTTTTATGCCTCTAGATTGGTTTGAAAAATAGAATCTTATCCTAAAAATCTGAGTTTGTGTCAGATTTGTGTCAGAATGCACTAGTATTCCTTGTCCAAATATTAATTTCCTGCCATGCTTAAAGTCCATTTCCAAAATCTTTTGCAAACCCAAATTATTTGGTATATACATTGATTAAAACATTAAAGCAAGCATTAGCATTTAAATTGAATGAGTTTATGCATTTTACCACCAAAGAGGTAGCATATTCATTCAAGAAAGAAACAGAAAATTTAATAAATTTTGCACCCACATAGCACTTGAAGAAATACTAGTGACTTTCCTTACTCTTTTTTTTAACTTATTATTCATCTCTATTTTTTTATTTCTTTTACTGTAAAGATGTGAGATACAAGTCAAAATTAGGTACTTAAGTAGTCTACATGCAGGTGAAGTTTAGGCCTCCAACTGGTCCTCACTTCCCCTGGTTTAGGATCGGGTACACTTAGTGATGTTATATGCGACCCACCCCCCACCCCCTTGCCAAGTATTGCCAATCCCCCTCTTGCAGTATTGTGATAAATGTTCAGGTCGACTTTCCTTACTGTTTACCTGAAGCCATATGATCACCGTCTGCATTTTCTACCCTATTCTAAGCTCTTGAATCAGTCCCCTTCTTATATAGGGTAGCTTTGGTGAGCCACTCAACTCAGTACTGAGGAATCAGCATCAAGTCACACTTGCTTTCAGCCCCACACCAACCCAATCAAGTAGGCAAGCCTGATATGGTTTCGAGAACCATACGCAGGGTTGATCTCAAACCCCTATAGGTTCACCCAAACAGAATCCCTAGGTTATTGATGTGCCCTATGGTTCAATTTCTCTAGTCTAGAAGCTCTGATCTGCCCTTGTCAGTCACTTGCCCGCTTCCTGGGGCCTCAGTTTTTCTATCAACAATCACTTCCTTTATGCTTTCCAAATGCTTCCTCCTGAATACGTCATTGCTTTGCTCCATGGGCCTGTCAATATATTTTTCTTACCTCTTCTACGCAGGCTGACACCTCTGACTTGCTAAGAAACCATTATATCCACTTGCCAATGACAATGTGCTATAGGACATTTCCATCCATCTGGCTGATCTTTCTTGCTCCCCTGAAGCTCGGCCAGGGCCCGCCCTAAAGGCTGAGAATTCTGCCTTTCCTGGTCACTACGTTACATACAGCTCTGTCTTGTATGTAGCAGGTACTCAATAATGGTATTTATTTGTTTTGTTGATATATCCTCAGATAATGGAAAATGGTCATCTTACCGTGAACCTGAATGTGTATTTCCAAATGCCTGAAGCCAAGCATTATTTCCTTTTCAAGTCATAAAAGAACTTATTAGTTTATTTCTTATCTAAACTATAATTTCTCCATCATGAAAATCAGCATTCTTAAGCTTTGTCACTGAAAAAGCTCCTGTTTCATAGGACAATAAGTCTATAAGCTAAAAATGTCTTTGAACTCTAATATTTTATCCTAACAAGAAATAAAAATGCAGCTTATACTTCTACTATAAACATTTTTTGCATTTTAAAATATTTATTTACCATCAAGGAGAACTGTAGCCACTTTAAGAATGTGGATCGAATTTATTCTGTGCTTTCATACATCTTTTCACACACATTTCTATTCTCACAGCACATATGCATGCCCTAGTTTGACAATGCATGTAGAACAATATCACTATTTTTTTCAGAAGAAAATCTTATGATCTATTGGATTAAACATAAATATAACTGACAAAGTCTGTCTTCCTTAGCCTCCTTAAAATTTTTCTCTTTCTCCATGTCCCCTATGAAATGGGAGAGTTATATTTCTCGAAGAATGTTGTGAAGTTGTAAACCCTCCTTTTGTTGAAGTTTCCAAAGAAAAATGACAATTCCCAAATACCTGTAGTAAAGTGAAATATATGTGATTTTTCTTCCTAATTCTACTGAAAATACATTAAATCCATGAACTAACTATATATCTACATTCATATCTATAATTAGCTATAGTAATATCAGTACAAATTTTTTCTTAACTTTAAAAAAATTCATATTTGGCCTCTATCTTTCAGAGGAAAAAAAATTAAGCATGACATACTTGAAATAAAAGGCAACTTTATTGACTCATTAATTAGGAAATTTTTATGTCAATTAAGACCTTCAGATAGATAATATAGTCCAAAAATTTTACTTCAGTGAGAATTTGATGAACCTTTACACAGAAGACTTAAAACAAAACAAATGCCAGTTGATCTGGGTGTACAGTTCTTCAAAAATGGAAAGGCAGTTTTTATTATAAAGTTTTGCAAAACACTGGCATAAAAAGAAGTATTACAATGTGGTGAGGTGGAAAGAAAGAAGAGATAGTGATCAGAATGGCAGACTTCACGATTTAGGAGATCATAGTCCTAGAGAGTCCTCGAGTACTTGTTGGCTTCTCCATGTCTTCCAGTATTGGACATAACCCTCTTTGCAAGAAACGGAAGAACAGAGGGAAAAAGAGCTCTTTGAAAAGCAGTGTCTATCACAGAAACAAAGAACAGAGTACCATATGTTCCCATTCATAAGCAGAACTTGAACAATTATAATACTATAAGAAAGGGATTGGCAGTAGTGGGAAACTGTCAGAGGAGTCAGGGTGGGATTGGCAGTTGAGGGAAACTGCTAGGGGAGAGGGGCATACCTCATCAACAAGGGTACCTGCATAATCAACGTTTGTATACCTAACCCTGAATTGTACCCCACATCTTTATAATAAAAAGAAAGAAAGAAAGAAAAACAGTGATAAAGGGGTCCCTACAGGATTTCTGAGATTTTGAAACGAGTTTCATGGCAACAGCTTGACTCTGCTTCCTGCTTCAGTGAAGGTTGCTGGATTATGAATTAGGGGTGAAGCATTGGGGCTATTTGCAAGTTCATGTTAAAATTTGATTTTCCAATTCAAGAATACAGTTGATTCAGAATTAAATCAAAATAATGCTGTAAAGGTGCCCTACAAAACAGTGCAGGACATTAAATAAGCACCAACTACCTTTGCTCTTACAAATGGTCTCATGGGGGAAGAAGTAGAGCAGATGCCATCATTCCCAATGTTAGAGACAGGAAAATAGCTGTAGAATACAGAATCTCACCAATGGTCATAATATCAGACAATGTCATTAAAAATTAAATATGGAAATTGTTTCTCAGGTTAGTGTTCAATCACCATCTCACATCACTTACCATTTACATTTTAATAAATCAAATTAATGTCTTCTTCACTTTTATAAAATGCCTTTCCCATCCCAAACAATTGTATACTTTTCTTCCATAAAAGTACACACTCAGCCGGGCTCAGTGGCTCAGCCCGTAATCCCAGCGCTTTGGGAGGCTGAAGTGAGTGGATTGCCTGAGCCCGTGGGTTCGGGACCCGCCTGGGCAACTTGGTGAGACCTCATCTCTACAATAAATCAAAAAAATTAGCCAGGCGTGGTAGCGCACACCTGTAGTTCTAGCTACTTGGAAGGCTGAGACGGAAGGATCGCCGGAGCCCAGCAGGTCAAGGTTGCAGTGGCTGGGAGCGGCCACTGCACTCCAGGTTGGGTGACAGAGTGAGACTCCAACTCAAAAAAAAAAAAAGTACACACTCTAAAAATAAACAAACAAGTATGAAAAACAGACATGAGGGGAAATACATAAAATAGTATCAAATTACATTTAGTAAATCATTTACTACAGATACTACTACCTGTATCTGTCTTAAGGCACTTTTGGTGTGAGGCTCTATGTTCACTTATTTCTTCACTTCTCAATTTCCATCAATCGTAAGACATATGAACTTAACAGCACCCTTTGGAGAAATAATTACACAATTAATTTTTAAAACTAACTGACAAATGCAAGACAATTAGTTGCCCAATTATTCTTTAGTAGGAAAATCAGTTTGAGTATAAGTGCTCTTACAACTCAAAAGTCTAAAGAGTCTTCATCATCACTTTTGGTCATAAACTGTTTTCATACCATCATGAGGGGATACTGTTCATGAGCCATATTTTCAAACCTTTTCCTATTTAGCAACTTTAGTGTTTATAATATAATTTCAAGTGTTTAATCTGCACTTGCCATTTAATTTAATTTTCTGGAGGTTTTTAGATTTTTTTTATTGAATTAGTTACTAAAATTTAGACAACTTATCTTGAATGTCACCTAGATGCTGGTGATGGTGGCAGATATTCAATGGTAGTTCTTCATGACACATAAATTGTTCCTGAAAACCTGTCCTATCTTAACAAAAAAAAAAAAAGCAAGCTCTATCCAGAGGTGGTAATTTCCACCACTACCTAAATCTACTCTGGAATTTGTCAATAATTATTCACATTTTTGTCTCTAGTCAATGCAGCATCATGGTATGATATTTTCAAAGGCATGTAAATGACACATGGTATCACTAGTACCAGTAACATAACTGAGTGACCATGAGATGAACTGATACCTTCTGTGCATGGAAACATTTACATATGTACAGGAAATGGTCCCAAGTTTTAGTTCTTCTATTGTTAACTAGGTAGTTTCTTTTGATAGTAATCAAATAGAATGTCTCAATTCCAGGAACTACTCTGTAACAAAGACCTAAAGGGAACTCATGTGGATATTATGCAAAGTAATAGTACTTTGTTAGCAGACTGTTAGCTATAGATACTCTTTACAGAAGACTGACCAGCTTCTATCTGGCAAAGTTTTCTTTTCAGGAGGTATGGTAGCCAGAATTTCCAAGATGGCCTCTTTTAAAAATATCTTGCCCCAATTCCCAGAAACTGTGACTATAACAATGCATGAATATGTTTTGTTACATGACAAAAGGTACTTTGCAGGGGTAGATAAGGTTACTACTCAGTTGACTTTAAGATAGGAATATTATCCTGGACCATCTGGATAGACCCACTGTACTCACGTGAGAGCTTAAACACAGAGAACTTTCTCTGGCCGTGGCAGGGAAGAAGGCAAAGGGGAAGTAGCAGAGAATCAAAGCAGGAAAAGAATTCAACATACTGGCTTCAATGTTGCTGGCTTACAGATGAAGGGAGCCAAACGAGAGGAAATTCGGGAGTCCCTTGGAGCGGAGAGTGGCCATTAGCTGACAACCAGTAAAGAAATGGAAAGCTCAGTCCTAAATTGCAACAAGAACAGCAATAAAACAAAACAAAAAAAACAACATTCTGCCTGCAATCTGAATGAGCTTGAAAATGGAATCTACTCCAGAGTCTCCAGAAACAGTCAGTCTGGCAGGCACCTTGATTTGGACCTTATGAGACCCTGAGCAGAGAACCCAGTTAAACCACAAAGACTTTGACCTACAGAAATGCGGGTGTTGTTTTAAGCCAGTTTGATTGTGATAATTTGTTATGGCAGCAAAAATAAACTAATGTGTGCATACTGCACATGGAAAGTAGGAGAAGATGGAATTTGTTGTCTAGTTAGCCTGAAGAGGTACAGCAGCCCAACTGATCAATGGGGATGATTGGTGTCCTGGATAGTTATCTCCACATATTAGAGGTAGAGACAACAATAAAACACATGAGGCATGCACATGGTCATCAGGGTGTAGCTATCTGTACATATGATTAAAGTTTTATAGGGTTTCTGTTTTTAGGAAAAAAATATACAAGAGTTTGTTCTTCTAAATCTGAATTTTTTAAGTGGATATTGTTTTTTAAATAATTATTCCAGAACTTGAGAACTCAGAAATATTTAAGATCCACACCAAAATGGTTTTGTTTAATGGTGTCTCTGGCTAAACTTAATAAACTTCAAATTCAGTGATTTCTGTAAATTCAGTTTACTCATGCCTTCATATTTCACCCAGCTTCACCCCATAAACAACTATTGCCCCTTCCAGAAGAGCAGGCATTTGTCCTTATTCATCCAGCATAGATTAAATGACCCAGTTAGGTATCAAAGCATTTTACTAGAAACTGAAGGTGATCAAAAATGAGCAAAATATAACCCCTTCTTTCAAGGAGGTTCAAGTAATGTTGTATGGAGGACCCCAAATAAGAAAATATTCACTTATTGAGCCATCCCAAGTTTTGAGAAGAAACCTAGAAACTGGAAAATGGATGATAAATAGCTTGCAGAGATTCCACATGTCACAGTGCAGATAAAGAATGGAAAGCCCTGCCATAGTCCTCACGAGAGATACTGTGCATTTGTTTACATTTTTAATTCACCTTTAGCTTCAGACCTCTAGCTATATAAATGGTAGAGAAGTATAATTAATACATTTCATAAATTAAAAACACAGGTGAGGAAAACACCAACTATCACAATTTCTTCTACACACAGCTTGGTCTAATCAAGAGGAAAAAATCAGTCAAAAGGCATTTGATCTTCTTTTTTCTTGACTCCATTAGTGCTATAGCTAATCCAGCATTTTAGGAGCTAGGATTTGTTTTTTGTACTTGTGTTATTAATTTAATAGTATAAATTTACACCTGTCAACACATATTTACAGCAATAGCACTACCTACCACAAATATTATAGGCTTCAAGGACATTTAGTTAAGAGCTTGAAACACTTAAATTGCTTTAACACTCACTAATATATTTTAGTTTTACTTACATGAAAGGATAAATAGCCAGAGTCCTGCTAGAAAATATTATTTTGGTAATACTTATGATTTTCCTTCTGACTTTTCTTACAAATTCTAGTTATTTTCATCTATGTATCACTGCTTCCAATACCAACTAATGATGATAGTAATTTCTGCCCACATGGGGACATTACAGAAAACAGGGCTAAATTTCACTCCCAACCTTGGAGTAGTTCAAATGCAAAGAGATTTACGTGCTTTGCAGTCATGTCCATTCAGATTCTTTGCAGCATTTTTATGGTAAATGCACCTTTTAGCATCGCAGGCATAAGAAAGGGGGACTCATGTACTTGAGATTGAGCTAAGGCATTAACAGAAAATATGAAATGACCCCTGCTCACACGAAATATTCAAGGCAGTCAATAGGAGACTTCACAGACTATCTTCCATTTCCACCACTCTTCGCCTAATCTAGGCCCTAATCATCTCTTGCCTGTATGACTGCAGTAGTTTCCCAACTACACTCCTGACTTTAAATACCTTCCAAATAATTTCCCTGCCATACACAGCCTTAATCAAAATGCTTTGTTTTGGATTACATTGCATCTCTGCTTAGAAACATTTGATGGCGTAGGAAACAATGAATAAAATTCAAGTTCTGTGAAGTCCTAAAAAACCCACATCCTGCCCTCTGCCCATTTCTTTCTATAGCCTCTTCTCTGGTTATCCTCCCTTGCTCTGCCATGTTAATGCATGATCCAACCATACTGAGGTGTTTACCATTATGCAGCACACCTGGCTGGGTTTTATACCACAGTACTTTCTTGTTGCCTGGACTGTTTTCTTTTCTTCCACTCACCTTCACCTCAATCTCCACAGGTAGAAGAGATCATCTCTTCCTTTGTGTTGCCTCAGTATCCTCTGCAGACGTCCTTCCATTAGACCTATTATAATGGGTTAGGAGATAACATTCTCTTTTCATGCCTGTACGCTGTATCAAGCTACAATAAAGTGGAGGCCATATCTTATTCTTTGTATTTTCTGAAACTGTCTTCAAGGGCATTAAAACATTGCTAGAAATAGAAAACTCATATATGAAACAACTTATAAATACCAAGCAATAGCATACAAGGAAGTGCTAAGTTGTGTGTATCGTGCTCTGAGCACACTGAAAGTTCTATGAAGTCCCGTGGTGTGGTGGAAAGAGCTTTAATGTCAAACAGACCTGAATTCACATCTTGACTTGTCCATCTCCTAGCTGTGCGAGGACACAAATCACAATTAATTTCTCAACAGTATCTACTTCACAGAGTAGTTGTGTAAAAGTTAGATGAGATATGTGACAATCCATCACAGTAGTTGCTAAGAAAACATGCATTCTCGTTTCTTTATGCTGAGAAAAAAGAGTGATTGTAAATGCTAAATTACCCAAGGATACTTTCTTAAAGGAGGTGAGATTTGAGCTTGAACTTGAATAGTAAGAAAGATTTGGACAGATAGATTTTGATAGAAAGTGCCACTCATATGGAGAACTAGCTTGAGCAAAGGCAGTAGACCTGCTTAAAACTCTTCCCGGATGTACCTAAGACCCAGATTTCTGTTGCTCTGTCACTGCAATAACTCATCCCTCATAGCAATGTGAGAGTAATTATACGTGAACACAATCCAGCTTCAAAACCCAAGAATATTGTAAATTAAAGAGGAGACATAAAATAGTAGTAATGGTATTTAGGAAAGACTCATTCTTTAGTGAAAGAATGTTTCCAAAAATGATGTCGGGCTGTACTCTCATTTGCACAGAAGTTCACAGTAGACTAACAGACAGCAGAGCTGGCATGACAACATCTACCAATATTTAAACAAACACAGAGTAGACAAAGTAGGTAATAATTTCCATGTGTGGATGGCTTGAGTGTTAACAGAGCAGTCTAAAGCAATCTCATTTACTTTTATGGTTAAGTATTCAAGAATCATCTTTTTTTTTAATCTGAATGTTTTCATGGCTGAAAGGAGATCAGTATAGCCTGGAAAACAATTTACAATGATGTGTAAAGTAGTTACATTTTCCAACAAGTCTGTTTACTCAGTTATTCCACCCATATTAATGACTCTTAGTGGCATTTGATGTATAATAATCCCAATCCAATCACCCAATTTAGCTGGAGGAGAGCAAGTGCTATCCAAATAGAAAAGAGTCCAAGTTTGAAGTTGACTACAAACTCAGGCCCTTGTGCTGACCATTTCCAGCACTGCCTTGCTGTCACTGGAAACGGGGCTGTTGGCAGGCTGACCTACTATCAGTCTAATGCCAGTTCATTTTGTATCAGATCTGCAGCTACGTTTGTGCTATCAGAAAACCAAAGCAATTGATTTCTTTCTCCTTCTGTTGAGGTAAGTGGAACAATGTATAATTTGGTTTGGGTTTAAGAAAAAAATCTAGATTATAGGAAAAGGCTTAAAGAAAAGGATAAAGACACAAATGGCAATTTTCACAGTACCTTAACACAGTAGGTATCTAATCAATTTAAAGAGAATTATAAAGAATTGAAATAAAAAATACAAAGATAAGAATAGAAAGTGAAAGAATACAATGCTGTTGTTGAAATACTCATTTTCAATACCATTCATGATGGTTTTCCATCATGTGTGGATGGCTGTGATGGACTCTGAACTGGGCTCCAGGCTTAGACTCTTGCCCCTTGTAGTATAATCTTCACACAATATCCACTGGTTTTTTTTAAACATGAAGTCAAATTCTATTACTTCTCTGCTCAAAATTCTCTAATGGCTTCTAGCCTCACTCAGAATAAAGTCTAAAGCCCACACCAAGGCCCACAAGCTTTTCTTGAACTTCCCAGCCTCACCCCATCACCCTCCTTGTGCTTACTACTCCAACCAAGGCACACTCTAAACTTGTCACAAAACACTAAGCCAGCTCTCACCTGCTGTCCCCCATGTCAGACTCCACGCTAGCAGGCTTTGTTTTCATTTAGGTCTCTGCTCAAATGTCACCTACCCAGAGAGCCCTTCCCTGACTACATCTACTGTGAAAGTTTCATCACTGTTACCCCTGGCTTAATTGTTCCTCTTAGCAGTTATCACTACCTCACATTAGATTGTTTCTCTAGCTGTTTACCAATGAATCTGTTTGCCTGTTTGAATACTAACTGCAAGATGGGATATGCTGTATCTCAGAGCCTGGAATGCTGGATACCACACAGTAGATACTCAAAAAGATGTTGTGGAAGGTAGAAAGGGAGGAAAAGAGAGATAAAGAGAGGAAAGTTCCCTGTCTTACTACTGAAATGTTTGTGTCTTTGCTCCTCAAATAACTGGATGTGTAGATTGTTTAGACAGCAACTAAACTCCCTTGAACCATTTGTTAGAGGTAGTAATATCAGGGAAAGAGTATGGGCACCAAAGAGACTAGGACTTAAAATCCCATCTCCATCACTAACTAGCTATTTTACTTTGGACAAATTTTTAAAATTCTTTATTGATCTTTACAATTGCCAAAACTTTAAACACCCGTAATTATTAGCTAGGCACTGGAGATACATTAGAAAAATAGAGAGGATTAAATTAACTAACTTCCATTAAAAATAACTTGGCAAAAAAGCATAATTAATAAATATTAGCACTCTGCCCCCAACGCATCTTCCCAGCAGCATGCCCAATAAATGCACCTAGGATAAGCAAAAGGAAGAATAGTTGCCGACAGACTACAGAAAGTAATAATGGGCAAACAAAAGAACTCAGGTGAATGCTTTGTAAACAGCAGGACGGAATACAAATAAACTGAAGGAATCATCATTCCTTTTTTAAAAAAAAGTGTTATAGAACCAGGTTTCTGTGCCTTGAAATTCTAATTTAGTAAATCAACTTCAGGACAGTCCAAGTAAAGAGGATTCTAGGGTAAAACATAAGCCCAGTGAAGATGAAGAGATTCAAGGGGAATAACCAGTCATGAGAAAGCACTTCAGAATGCCAGGTGCCTGAAGGTCAGGGTTTTGACCGGTCAGAGGCACCAGTAAGTGCTCCATCAGACTCACAATGAATCAAGTTTCCATCTTTAGGAGAAGAAATGGAAGTACACAACGCCACAAATAGGCCTATATCTCCTCTGTGGCCATCTTTCCTGCTGACATGAGGTCACAATCAAGCCCTGAGAAGAACAAGATGGATGATATAGTGAAAATCATTCCATCAATCAACAGAGGTGAGTAAAATATGAGCAACAGGAGAACTCTGTTCATATTTATCATCAACCTATATGGACTCTCACTAAACTTCTCCCTCAAGAACACAACACTGTGGGGAAGAAAGCTAACATTTAGAGAATGTTCCTGAAATATAGAAAGCTGTTCAACGTATTAAGGTTGGTAATAGCATTTAGCATTTAACTCTTTAAAAAAAGAAACAAGTAATCTCTTGCATTCGTATAATAGAACTTCATAATTTACTACATGTATTTTCACAAGCATTCCCTTAAATTGATCTTCACACACATGCTCAGAAATAATAATAAAATATTGTTATTCTCACCAGATAACAGAAGAAGCTGAGGTTCAGAGCAATTGAGTGATTTATCTAAAGTTGCACAGCTAGCAACTGGCAGAATGGGGAGCTGGGGACCCACTTCTCTAATTCTGAGAGTGGTACTCTTTCTACTAAGAGATAATTTCCTACTTTTCCAAAGAGAACTGGATTTGCTTGTGTAAACCACATGTATTTTTCTTTTAATTTGAGCTGGGAAAGGACATGGTTCCCATATAGAACCTCCTTAGTGATAGCCCAAGTCCCATGAGTTATGTGGGTGACAAAAGCAGGTGATACCTCAGAATACCAATGACTCAATTTCATGAAAGCTTATTTCTCACTCAGGTAAAATTTCAAAGAAGGTACTCCTGGCCCATGGTAATTCAGAGACTCAGGCTCCATTCATCCTTCACTTGGTCCTCTACACCCAGGAAAAGAGAAAAAGAAATGGACACATGTCACTCCAGTTCTGTTCTACTAGAAGAACTATCACGGGCCATTCTAGATGCAAGTGGGCCTAGTCTGTAGCCACTTCACACTACCAACTCCACACTATGAGAAGCAGAGCATGGATTGTAGGGATTGTAGGGAATTGCTAGCTATCTCTGCCATACTACCTACTCCCTACTAACATAACTAATGATGAAACCAAAAAATGGATGTGAGATAATGTCCTTAAAGCCGGGCATCAGCTTAGATTGTCTAACATAGCCACAAGCAAGGCTAATATTTTTAAATATCATTTGCTCCTGCTGCTATGTACTCTCCTGAAGCATATAAATAATAATGAATAAATGTACATTTGTCCTCAAGGATAGTGTATTCTTATCCATCGGGTAATATGAGATCACTTGGGATGCATGTTAAAGAAAATGTAAAAAAAAAAATGTAGATTCCCAGGACCCAGACCCAGCAATTTTTATAATTCCTTCTGATGCTTTGGGCCCACACACTGTACTTTGTGAAATATTGGCAAAGAACCACAGTTATTTCATGACTGGTGATTAAACAGTGGCTGCTTAACATCAGATCGAAGAGAAGAGAAATGCATCCAACAACCTCCTCACAAAATCCCAGCAGAAGTCAGCGCCAGGAAGGAGCAGAAAACCTCTGTGGTTTCAGATTTTCCACATTCAAGTTCATGCCTACTCCCACAAAGTGTTTGTTTGGCTATCCAGGTTCTATTTTGTGGTCTCCTTGACATTGTGGAAACAACTTGGCCCTTCACAAAGACTCAGCTAACTTCAAATGGCAGGAGTTGCCTCACAAGGACAAAGGAGACAAAGATAGATCGGGCAGATCCAAGACCTAGCAAAAATAATATCTGTATTTAATAGCTTCTATTTTACCTACAATACTGCGGCGCTCTCTGGAGCAGGGAGAAACTAGGGTATGCAGTATGGGCTGCACTCAAACTATGAAACAGTTGTTGCTCATTAACCTTATATAACATGACATCTGATTCTTCCTTAACACAGGTAACAAATCACTTCTCATATCAGGTGGTTGTCCCAAAAGCCTGCAGACTATTTTAAGCCCAGTGCTGTGTCCCAGAAATCATTCTGAAAGTTATCAATGGTGAGCCTAAGGAATTCAAGAACAGTCAGTCAAAGTAATTCAGAATATTTTTCACCTTGGGAGTCTTTTTTTTATTTATTTATTTATGTATTTATTTTTTGAGTTGGAGTCTCACTCCGTTGCCCAGACTGGAATGCAGTGGCCGCTTCCGGCCACCGCAGCCTCGACTTGCTGGGCTCCAGCGATCCTTCCGCCTCAGCCTTCCGAGTAGCCGGAACTACAGGCGTGCGCTACCACGCCCGGCTAATTTTTTTGATTTATTGTAAAGATGAGGTTTCGCCTGCCCAGGTGGGTCTCGAACCCGCAGGCTCAGGCAATCCACTCACCTCAGCCTCCCAAGGCACGGGATTACAGGCTGAGCCACC